>JAJJWW010005482.1:0-57092 GCA_023531295.1 Papaver armeniacum | reverse complement strand
TTCGCTTGGTCCACTTTCTAGCGTTGTTTTTACACACAATCGCTCCACTAATCCCTCCAAGGTCTCGTGTTTGCTACTTATGTAAAGAGTCAAGAAACGATTACTTATCTCCTAACTTTCACTAGCTTTAGATCAAATTAACAAATCAATTTAGTTGGCCACCCAAACAATCTATCAATCAATCATGAATGTCTTTAAGATCATTCCTATTAGTAAAAAAAAACGATAATTGTAGTAGCAGGTTTTCCCACACTACACCCCTCACTATATTTTGGTTAATTAGTCCATTGAAAATTGCATAATTGAGAATGTTTATTGATTAATTTCATGAATTCTCACAGGAAAGTTGAATTACACTTAACAAGTAAAACACTCTTAAACTTTCTCTCTCTAATGACTTGCCTAACAATTCCTCTAAAAGATCCCCCCCTTTACAACAGACTCACTCGACCCTTTATATAGGGTAATACATAGTGGATGACAGCTAAGCTATCCTTTATTTTCGGGAATGTCCCGCGAAGTGTCGCCAGTGTACAACTATTCAATCTCGCGACACTTCTTAACCCTCGCCGAGATCTCACGTCTCCCTTTATGTCTCACTTTGTCGTTATTCTTTGCGTCGTTTATTTTAGCCTTACTGCGACTGCCTCGCGACATCGTTGTTTATTAACCCCGCGAATCCTATACGTTGCGATATTATGGTCCTACATCTTGCCTCTTTTTCCTTGAATATTGCTTGAAGAGCGATTTTAAGGAAAAAATCTGATATTGTAATAATCTTTGGTCTGCCGATGAAGGAACGAGCGAAAGAATACTTTGGACTTGAAAAGTACGTACTTGCCTCTATTCTTTGCGAAATTAGAAGCTCCTATATTCATGTCATTTCTTGCCTCATGTGTTACAGAGAATAATCGCCTCGCAATCTCTTCTCGCCTATTAGGAAATATGCCATATATTTGAATTCTCACTAAATTTCTTTTCGTCAAGTTTCCTTGGATTTGGGTAATGATCATTAACACGTGTCTATATTTGCCTCTTTTACCGCGCACTTAATGTTATCCGGTCGTAATATCTTTTCTCATCTATTTATAGAAGTGTTCTTTGTGAAGAAATTTCTTTTTCCTTTCATCTTCTTCATCGTCTGCAAGCTTTCCTCTTCTTCATCGCTCTGCAATCATTCTGCAAGTATTTGCACTGCTGTTTTCCTTCTTCATCTTCTTCTCTTCTTCTCAGTTGTCATTCTCATGGCATCCGGGTTTGTTAATCTTGCCATCTAATTTGATCTTGTGGTTAATTGCTTTGAAGTTAGTTTTTTTTTGTCGAAATCACACTGGTATGCTTAACTTATAGTTCTTTTCTGCCATTGTTGTTTAGCAAGAACCAACCCAAAACCCATTTCTTGTGAAGGACCCTTTTTTTTTTCTTTTGGGCTCGGGCCATCTAACCCTCTTCGCAACAAGAATCTCCTAACTGTGCCAAAGCCTACTTCGAACAAAATCTATAGTTCATAAAAAGAAAGCCTCACAGTGACAAGGTATTTAAGAAATATTTCTTTTTATGAGCAATACATTGTTGCCTCTGTTTCTTACTTAACTTGTTACTCAGCAGATGATGGAAATCTGATTGAACTCCTAAAGGCTTGAACCCAAGCACTATTACTCCCGGTGTTCCATTTCCTTCTTTCAAACCTTCTTTTCTCCTTCTGCGAAATCTTCGCAGGATAGTTTCATGCCTCTTTCTTCGATATCATTACTTGCGACAATGCTTCTATGCCTCAACTCCGCATAGACCAAGTTCCTCATAATTCCTACTACGACGATCCCATACCTCCTCCCCGTTACCAATGTCCTTGCCATTCCTCTTCCCCGAAACTTCCTCTTTCTCACGAGATTCCTTTGACAAAGGACGACTCCATCTTCTTTGTTTGAACAAATTCCTCTAACTGCAGAAAATTTGGAGGGATAGATGTGGCCTTTAAGGTTCTTTCGATCTCGTGAGTGATGCCAAACAGACCTCCGCCGATCCTATCAAATCTCATGTTTGCCGTATTTTAAGTAAGCACCTTGGTCCCGAGAACCTCGCAAGCTTCTTTGATTCAAGAAGTTAATAAGTCAAGGATGATCTCCAAGTTATGATCACGAAGTGTAATAATCTTCACCTTGAAAATCAAAATTTCACAACATCTCGCTAGATCGTGATAACCTTCGCAAGAAGAATGAAGAATTAAAAGGTATGTTCTCGCCACTCTTTTTTTTTTTTTTACAACTCAAACTCCCTGTTCGTTCTCCAAGCATTAAACCAGAAACGAATAATGGAGATATATCAGATGGAGTCCATTGTTGAAGAAGTTCGAGTTGAGAGAGATGGTTGGATGGAGCAATATAGTCTCTTAGATAATCTTCACACTTATGCAAAATGATCAAATAAATAACTTGTCGAAAGAAAACTTTAATTTATCGCAAAAGCAAGACTTGTTAAGTAATGATTTATCTCGCCTCTTATGCTTTGACTAAATCTCGATTTGGAGTTGCAAACTTTATCGATGAGAATCGAACTCTTTCACAAGAGAAACGTTCTGTTGAATAAGGTGGCGAGCTACTCGCTTGTGCATATGATGTTTGCCAAAAATTATGTGAAGACCAAGAGCAAGCCAATCATTCTTTGAAAAACCAACTGGAAGTAATTACTGCCGAGAGAGATAAACTTATTCAAGGTAGAATAACTTTGAGTGTAAAAGCGAAGCAATTCCAAGAACAATGTGTCAATTTAGAAAAATCCAACTCTACTAACGGCGAACGAAAACTCCATACTTGTTTCCAATGAAAAGAATTTGCGTTCTCGATTGAAAGGTTTAGTGGGAGATTCATTTGATGATGTCATGGACCGCCTGGGGAATAATTTCGCAGCTTTAATTCAACATCTTTCTTCTCAAAAGGAAGGTAGTCAATTTATTTGACTATCTTAGTTCATATGTTTATTCCATGAATGCTTTACTACCCTGAAAATGTCGATAATGTTCGATAAGAATTTTCTCTGATTTTGTGTATTTGTTATGCAGATTCTGAGAAAGCTTCGCTCACTATTTCCACCCTCGTGTCTGATTATTCCAAAATTCGCAAGGAAAATGGACTACTCTCTTCGCATCTTGCCGTTCTGGTGACCGTGCGGAGCGAAGACTTGATTATATGTCTCATTGTAAGGACATTGATAGTAAGAATCGTCAAAAGGCATTACTACGCGGTTCCCTCTAAAGGCGGAAGTTCTTGTGAATAACATTTTTTGTCGAAGTCTCTTGATCCTATTCACGTCGCTCCTTTGGAAGTAAGTGATGATGAAGTTCCCGATGCTCCGGATAGTGATTATGACTATGAAAGCGGCGAACACGTCGCTAATATTGAAGTTATCAACAAAGATCCGACCGAAAAGTTTTCGATGAGAATAAAGATGCTGGAAAATATCTCTAAGAACGCCCATTGACCGCGAAGGTGAAGGCTGAGAAAGTAATTGGTGAAGACGATAAAATTGATGTAGAGAATTAACTCGTTTGATAACTCTTGCTACAATTTATCTGCTTGTTTTGAAAGATTAAATCCCTTGTTGGATAATCCTCTTATTTTCTTCTTCTTATTTATAACTATAATCTCGCAAGCTTATTCGCTTACATTTTGATGAAATGATTTTTACTTAGTCATCATCATCTTTGCATTGTATTCTTCGCTGATGTCGAATTTTGTATTGCGACAAGGTCGCAGGCATCTCCATGAGGGAAGAAACCTACTTTTCTCGTTTTATCATTTTGGTAGTCTTTATTTTATCTCTTCTTGTGGCGACAAGATCGCAGACCGCCTTTACATTTTCATGCAATGGCTCATTGACCTTGCCTTATCAATTTTGTGTGGTCTTAGAGTTAGACCTCCCTAATTAGAGGTCTTCCCCTGCCACCTTTTATGGCGACAAAATCGCAGGACGTCCGTACACTTGCATGTAAAGACCCATTGATCTTGTCTTATCATTTTTCAAGTATTTTTGCCTCTGCAGGATGTTTTAGTTGCGACAATATGACAGGCCTAGATATCCTTGCGAACATAAAGTCCCATGACATTGCCGTCGTGCGACGAAATCGCAGGACGTCCGTACACTTTCGTATAAAGACCCATTGATCTCGCCTTACCCTCGCGTTAGTATTATTGCCTCTGCAGGATCATTGCACAAATATGACAAGCCTAAGTCTCCTTGCGAAAACAAAGCCTCATGACATTTGCGTCTGTTTTGGCACTCCCCCTAATGGAGAGCACCGCCCTTATCATCTCCCCGGTTGCCCCTTCAAGGAGGCGAAACATCGGCCATACAAGACTAGCTCCTCCCATCCGGTCTTAACAACAACTGGTTGTTGTCGTGACCTCTTATCCCTTATACCTATATGGTTTATGGTTACGAGACTGCACCCTAAGTGGAGTTTTCTTCGGGCGAGTGCAGCACATGCCAAGACTTGCCAAGAATGGCCAGGGTAGGTTCATCCATCCCGGGCACTCTGGCTCAACCGTGTACCTCGCGCCTTGTGCATCCACCGACTCCTTGGAAGAGACCCTCGGTGCCCAACCAGGGTATAACCTACATATATAGTTGGGAATCCAAGGTATCTCCCGGATAGGCTTTCATGGGCCCCAAATCTGCATGACCCGGGTTTCGGGAGCGGTGTAACCTTCCACCCGAGCCATGTTAAGAGATACCCCTTATATGACGCACTTTAGGTCTTACATTTGCCTCTTACGAAATATAATTCGCGAACTAGGGTGTACGCCATAAAGGTTCGTCCCATTCATTCATTCTTTTTTAGTCAATCATTCTTCATCATTTGCTATTTTGTCATGAGATATTCGCGATTCATTCATTTAATCATTCCTTATCTCTTGTTGTTTTGTTAAGCTATTCATGACTTTTCTGTTATTCTTATCGCGATCTCTTCGCGGATTCTCCCTGCATTTTATTGAATGTCGCAAATATCTGGCGAAGGAGTACTTCATCTTAATTCATTTGTCATCTTTCGTTATCACGGATAATATTTCTTTAGATATATCCTATTTTATTTTGCTTCCCATTATCAGATACCAATTGCGCAGGGATCCCAAATCTGCATATGATATTTTCGAATATGAAAGTAAAAACATCCTTATCACGAATGTGCTGGACCGCTTTCACCTCTGCCCATTTTGTGAAATAATCCGTTGCGACAATTAGGTATCTCCTTTGTCCAGTTCCTGGTAAAAATGGTCCCACAATATCTAAACCCCATTTTCCAAAAGGCCACACACTTTTTGAAGAATTTAACTGTGCTCCGGTGCATGTATCTTCTTCCCGTGTCTTTGACAATCTTCGCAGCTGTCGGCTATTGCTCTCGCGTCCTCATGCATATATGGCCAATAATATCCTTGCGTCTTTGCTTTATATGCCAAAGATCTTCCGCCGCTATGATTTCCGGCATCTCCACTATGCAGCATCTTCAATATGGTTTCTCCTTCTTTCCTTGTTAGGCATCGGCGAAGGTCCATCAAAAGAACGCCGATAAAGCACGCCATCTCGCAATTCATAATTTGTTGCTCGGCTCTTTAACTTGTGTGCTTCCAATCTATTTCTTGGTACCTCGCCTTTCATTAAGTACGCGTGAAGTTCTACTCTCCAATCTTCCTCGCAGCCTTGCATCTCATCTACCACCATCATTATATCTGCTTCTTGTTCCTCTTCTTTATTAATTGATGGCGCCCGATGGCGTCTCGTATTTTGATATTCCTCGGGATTGGGTCTGTCATCATACTTGATATAAAGGCAAAAGCGTCTGCCCAGTCCGTTATCTCTTCTGATATGTGCCTCCATTTTATTTTCAGATTCTGTGCTTGACAACACTTCTACAAGCTTCCTGTATTTAGTAGGGATGGATCATTTGTAGCATACTTTTACGTTATCCGATTTAATTGCCAATTGCGAGTCGTAATTCTCACACTCTCCAGTTTCATTTCTATTGCAAATCGTAAAGCATGTATTATGGCTTCGTATTCCGTTTCATTATTGGTAGACTCAAATTCCAATCTAAAAGCAAAAGCTAACTTATTGCCTTCTCGGCGAAATCATAACAATTCCCACTCCTTTACCTTCTCCATTTGATGATCCATCCACTAATATTTCCCACCGGTTTGGCTCGAGTTAACAAATCTTTTGGGTCTCCATGTTCTTCCTCTACATCCATCATTTCATCCACTCAAGCTTCATCTTCTTCCAAGGGAAATTTCACAAAAGTCTCATGACGACCCTGTGACTTGGTTGAAGATAATATTTCATATTTGAGTTTGCAATGACTTATTTGAGCATTCCATCTTTCGATTCTTCCCGATCTTTTGAATTTTTTTCATTACTGACTCAATTGGTACCTTTGTTACCACCCTAACAAGATGTGCTGAAAATATATCACGAAGCTTAAATGACGCATAGACTAACGCTAGGATTAATTTTTCAATCTTTGAATAATTTCTTTCTGCGGCATTAAAAGTTTTACTGATATAATAGATTGGTTTCTCTACTCCTGCGTCCGTTCGCAATAAAACTGCACTTAAGGCGTGCGAAGTAGTCGCGAGATATATTAATAATTCCTCCCTGGTTCTGCCTTCTGCATAATGGATATATCCATTAAATGCTCTTTAATTCCTTGTAAAGCCCTTTCACATTCGTCCGTCCATTCGAATTTCGACCCCTTTTTTAGAACACTGAAAAAATGTTTACATTTATCAGACGACCGCGAGATGAACCTTCCTAGTGATGCTAACAATCCATTTAGTTTTTGAACATCTTTTACTGTCGCCGGCGTCGGCATGTCGCGAATCATTTTACTTTCTCCGGTCAACGTGTATTCCTTCCTTTGATACAATGTAACCCAAGAATTTCCCTGACGCAACTCCGAAGGTACATTTTTCTGGGTTGACTTTGATGTTGAAACGCCTCATTTGCTCAAAAATTTCTTTCAGGTCTCGCACGTGATCTTCTGCCTTCTTACTTTTTACTAGCATGTCATCTACATAGACTTCCAGTGTTTTATGTATCCACTCTGCGAATACCTCTTCTACCATCCTTTGATACGTCGCTCCAAAGATTTCGCAAACCGAATGGCATTTTAGTATAGCAAGATAATCCTCTTGGAGCGAAGAAAGCGGATGCTCTTGATCTTCTTCTACGAGTGGGATTTGGTTGTAACCTTTGTATCCATCCAAATGAGGATACCCTTTCATTCCCCGCCGCCGATTCGACCAAATTGGGAATATCTGGCAATGGAAAACTGTCTTTTGGCAGGCTTTATTTAAATCAATGAAATCAATGCAAATCCTTATTCCTTTGTTCTTCTTTGGAACTATAACCATATTCGCTATCCATTCGGGATATTTTGCTTGTCTAATGATTCCCGCGTCCAACATCTTCTCGCAACTCTTCTTCTATCTGAGGGTGATATGTTGTTGCTATCTTTCTAATTCTTTGCTTGAATGGCTTTATATTTTTATCAATTTCCAACTTGTGACAAGCTACCGATGGATCTATACTGTGCATTTCATCCATATCCCATGCGAAGATATCTTTATAATCTCGCAACAGACCGGCGCTTCTTTCTTCTTCATCCGCTCCCATGTTAGTTCCAATCTTTAGCATCTTGGGTTCTTCCTTAGTTCCAACATTCACTTCTTTAGTTTGCTCTGCCGCGACGTAATCGGCCTTCGGTTCTCCCATAGGGGTTGGTCCTTTCGGTTCCTTCATGGGATTATTTTCTTCTCCCGAGGTCTCGTTTGGGTATGCCTTTTCCTTCCTTCGCTTTGATCATGTAAACTCTGAACTCTTCTTCTTTCTTAGCCTCCCTCACCATCTTTTTTGCGGTATTTTGATATGTCCTTTCGCTTGTTTATTTGTTCCTCGCAACATTTTACTTCATTTTGATAATACATTCTTCCTTTGGTAGCGTCCCCTCTGATCTCGCTGATTCCGGTTGGTGTAGGGAATTTGATACGTTGATGAAGCGTCGACGCCACAGCTTTTATTGCATGTACCCATGGTCTTCCTAGCAACATGTTATATGGTGATTCCATATCCACCACACTCAATGTCACCTGTGTTTCAATTCCTCCTAACGGAATACGTATTTTTATCTCCCCTTTAACTTTTGTTATGGATTTACCAAAACCTTGAATATTGTATGCCGCGAAAATCATATCTTCATCTTTATAGCCCATCTTTTTGTAAGCGTGATAGAACATGATGTTTACCAGACTCCCTATCGATTAAAACTCCATTCATTACCCATGTTTTCATCGTATTCTCCGGTTTCTCTCCTTCCTTATACACGTTTATTGCAATCACCAAATTGGAAACATGTGATCCGAGTTTTCTTTTGATATTTCCTCCGCCGTGAATGTTATCTCTTGCTTTTCCCAATCTTTCAAAGGTGACGTTATTTCTCGATCTGTAATCTTCTTTCCTTCAAAATCTCGTTTGTGTATCCTTCCTCTGATATTCTCGTGAAATTCGTTAACCATTACTCTCATACCCGTGTCAGTATACCATATCTTTTTCTCCCCGCTTCATCCGATCTAAGAGTTTCCTTTCTCATTTTCTTGATCTAAACAACTTTAATTGCAATTTTCTTTCCTAAACCAACAAGATTAGCTCCCTCGTTTCTAGCGCATATGTAGTAGCAGGTTTTCCCACACTACACCCCTCACTATATTTTGGTTAATTAGTCCATTGAAAATTGCATAATTGAGAATGTTTATTGATTAATTTCATGAATTCTCACAGGAAAAGTTGAATTACACTTAACAAGTAAAACACTCTTAAACTTTCTCTCTCCTAATGACTTGCCTAACACTTCTAAAAAGATTCCCCCCTTACAACAGACTCACTCGACCCTTTATATAGGGTAATACATAGTGGATGACAGACTAAGCTATCCTTTATTTTTTCAGGAATGTCTCGCGAAGTGTCGCCAGTGTACAACTATTCAATCTCGCGACACTTCTTAACCTCGCCGATCTCACGTCTCCTTTATGTCTCGCTTTGTCGTTATTCTTTGCGTCGTTTATTTTAGCCTTCTGCGACTGCCTCGCGACATCGTTGTTTATTAACCCCGCGAATCCTATACGTTGCGATATTATGGTCCTACAATAATTATGTGAAAAACTTCAAGATAGAATTGAAAACAAAAACTTAAATCATAAATTAAGAACTAGGAATTCATCCTCAATCAATAAAATTAGCTACTCATGTTAAGGAGTTCACACAAAGAATAAGAAAAGAAAAGTGTTGTGTAGAGAGGTGTGTAAAAGATGTAGAAAACTTCTCTATTTATAGGCTTCAATATTCTCCAACTCTTCCAAGGATTAGAATCCTTTTCCTTTAGCAATTCAACTTCCAAATTCAAGTCTTTCTCAACTCTTCATCTTCTCTTTCCAAATTTGAGCCAAATTCTCCATCCAATTCCTAGTCCAAGTCTTCACACCCATGAGAGAAGTCCATAGATAATTCTGGAATTTTTGCTCGTCGGAAAACTGGGGATTGTGGCCGGAATCCGGCCGAAATAATCGCCGCCGGCCACCTGAAAATTCTGTCCGTCGAGGGAATATGCGACGGAATATTTCGTCAGTCCACCGTTAGGACTAACGGTCAAACGGGTCAACCGTCAGTCAACTGTTAGTCAACAGGGTCAAAGAGAAGGAGTGAGTCAGAACCGAGTCAGCATCGAGTCAGCTTTCTAGTTATCTGAGTGGTTCTTACTCATCCGAGTTGGATCGGAGAATCATCTCGGATCGTTCATCGGACTCACCGAGTCGACTCGCCGAGTAGAGAATTTGACAGAGTTTCCTCTGTTTCGGCATTCCTCGGGCCAACTTGAGGCCGATTTTAGTCTTCTCCCCGTAACAAGCCTACACATACATCTATTTCATTCTTCAATGTGGCTTTCTGCTTTATACAAGCATTTTCAGCTCGATTGTTTCGTTCTATCTGCACCGCAACATCAACTCAAAGATCACCATCTCTTCTAAATAAAGCATAATCGATTCACAACCAAGACATCAACTTCAATTAGCCACACCAGCACCATTAACTCATCAAAGATTCAACCGCAACATCTTCTCTATCTCAATTCAGCTTCACTGACCCATATGTCATCAATTCGACCTCCAATTTCTACCAGTTCCAACCCAATGTTTCCCTGTCTCTCTATTCACAATTTCTGCCCATACGAACTCCAATTTCTACTCATTTTTTTTCTGATCTGCCTCAAATGGGTTTCACAATAGTGGCTCTATCTCCTTCTTTCCCCGAGTCTTTTCAATCAAATCCATTATCGATTCCACAAAGAACAAAATCTTCTTCATCTCCACAAATGAAACCTTAAATCAACACCTTCATCACAGACTCAACTCGAGTCGACTTCATCTCCTCCTTCCAATCGATGCAACATCAACACCCACGGTACCTCCTTCATAAGTTCTTCAAAGATCGCCACCAACAACAACTCTCTAATCGATCTCACCACGGGACTCGAATCGATCTCGCTCAACCAACAAACCTATTAATCGAACCCAATAAATGCCTCGCCTCCTTCTCGATTCAATTCTCGATCTCCTCTCACCGTGCTAACACTCTAACCCATTCAATCTCTGTCTAATCTCTCTCGATCTCTGGTTTCATCAGCCTCTCATTCTTCTCGATTTCTCTCGATGCTTAGGGTCATTCATCTTGTTTTCATGTTCAGGTGTGAAAAAAAATGATTAAAATGAATTTCTCGAGTTTAGGTTTGGGGTATGAAAGCTGGGGCGGATTCGGGCATGGATCCGGGTATGGTTAGGGTATGGAGCAGGGTATGGATGGATGGGCTTAGGTTAGGGTATGGGTGGATTCAGACATGTGGGCTTGGGTATGGGTCAGAGTTTAGGGTGTGGGTGGATTCAAACACCCACCATAAGTACATCCCAATTGTGCTATTCTCACTCCCTTCTTTGGATAAGGGACACCTCTTTGACCTCCCCTTAACTATTATTGTCCTTCCTTCAGTAATTTGAGTCACCCCTTAACCTTGGCTGGGCTCCATATAGTATTCCCTCCTTGGTGAAATGACAATTTTACCCTTTTGCTAAAATATGGTGATTTCTTCTCCTTTTCCTCTCGTGTGACTCCATAGTAGCTATAAAACTCAAAACAAGCGTAAAATACATAATTTACAAGAAAAATAGCAAAGAAAGCATAAACAATAGATAGTAAATAGGATGTATTCTACAACCTATCAACTGATCTACCCAAAGGCAAACAAGACGAGCCGTATCTGGTGGCAGACGTCCTTCGGGTGGATATTGCAAGCTCATTAACACCGACAAGCCGGGAGGGCGTGATAGTTCACTCGCGATGGCTCAAGCCTTTTAATACCTAAGGCGTTGTACTACTTTCTCTTCCAAAGACCTTTCTTTTAGTACTTCCTCACCATTTCCCTTTCCACTTGATACTTGTATTCCCTGAGATGAATGCACCGCTTGCATTCTCCATTAGGTTTTCGTTTTTATTTAAAGCATACCTTTTCTTCCAAATGAGTCTTCCGAATCTCGAAGAAAAAAAAAACCGTACTAGAAGTACCTTATTTAATCATTCGAAGCTCTGATGGGAATAATATACGAATATGGAAAGTCGAGCAACCTATTCTGATGGAAGATTTGGGTCTTTCGAAAAAGAAGCTTTATTCAAGGATGTGAAACCACAAACAGGATAATAATTGGCTAAACCATAGCTTCGCCACAAATATGAAGAAGGTGAAAATGAGTCTGCGAAGCGTCAACTACGCAACAAGTAAAAACAATAACAACGGAAACTAGTCATCAAAAGCAGATACACGAGTTCCCAACTCCTCGGTCAGATCCCATTTCAATCACTTTCCCCAGCAATCTTTCGGGCAGCAAAGGTTCCATCTGAAGGCCGCATCAGCAGTAGCATCCTCAACGTCCCGCCTGGAAGCCTTAACGTCCCACCTGGAAGCCGTCTCAGCAGCAACAACATCCATCTCCTTCCCGATGTCCGCTTCAACAATTGGCCCAGCATACGCCACCATGACTCCCCCGATATCACCAACAAAAGTTTTGGCGTCTACTCTGAAATCTTTTTCGGTTTCGGCGTTTACTCTGAAAGCTGTTTCGGTTTCATCGAATGCAGCGTCGCCTTCCTCAGCAACCTTTCGAGGAGGATTTCATGATTCATCCACATCATAATCGAGGATTATGACGCCTTCTTGAACAGAGAAGTTACGTGGGTTTTCCCCTAAAAATTTCACAAACTCAGTCTTCCGTCGTTTCAACCGAGAAGCAGACCATTCCGCCCTTGCACTGGGCTGTGAAGAAGTATTGTTGCACTGAAGCATTTCGACGCACTGGGATGCTTCGTCACCTTTCCATTTCTCCCCCATGTTCACCGAAGCTAAGAAGGTCTGAACACGCACCCGCACTTCGCCTAGATAGGTAGGAGGCATGTCCCGAATAATTTCACCAGCTTCACGGAACAAAGATTTAACTCTATCTAATGCCTCTTCATGAGAAGAAAACTGGTTTCGCCAATTCCAAAGTTCTTCTCCGAAGAGTTAGAGGTGCGGCTGTCACTGGAAGATCCCATAATGCGCTACAAAACCAGATAACGGGGGGTAAGTTTTCACCTTGTCTACACCAACAACCTACATCAGAAAGAAGACAAAATGGAAAACCAAAAAAAAAAAAAACACGAAGATGATACCTGTAAAGGAGACGGGCACAATTTCAAAGCAATCTGTGCGAATGAAGGGTTCAAGATCATCATTTATATCTAGCAGAGCGAAGAAGTCCCGAAAAGGAAATCTCCCTATTTGCCACGAATTAAGGCGTGATATCAGGTTTTAATTAGAACCTATTCTACCAGCAAAAATAAGGAAAAATCTCATGCCTGGTCGTGCGAAATAATTAGGGTTTGGTGAGAAAGCGTGGAGGAACGTGTTCGAGACACACTTTCCCGCGTTGTTACCTCTCTGATGCCAGCAACAAGGTTTGAAACTAGAATCGACAACGTAACACTTTTGGGATTTAGATAAGGAAAGGATTTCCTATTCGAGATATGCATGGAAGAAGGCAGTCGGTCCCGCAGTAACAAGCCTCACGGTATCAATAATCCGCGCCATGCCTTATCTCATGATAGCCCAGCATTCCACGCTGCACCACGCCAGCGTCCAAGTCGCACCCGAGCCAAGCCGAGCCGAGTCACGCCGGGTCAAGCCAAGTCGCGCCCAAGCCAAGCCGCGCAACGCCCGCGACTCCATTCCAAGCCGTGCAAATACCTGCGGCTCCCATCCCAAACCGACCAACTCGATAAGCCAACGCCTCCACATTCCTTAACCCAGCCAATATGACGCGTGGCCAAACCAAGCCAACATCCTGCATCAATCGCATCTACTATTTCACGGTCTAGCCAATAACGATGCGAGCAGAATTCATGCAAGGTCGCCAACACAAGGATCACGAAATTCAGGACACTCTCGAAAAAGGTTAGACGAATCTTCCTAGTCATCTTTCATGACCCGCTATTTCGATTTTGTCCTTGTCTGTCACCATCTTATGCTTACCTCGCAACAACGCTCTTGTTCCGAGCTAAGTAGGGGACTTAATGTTGATGGTGGTTTTTAGCTTAGGGATAAAATCGTACATCTGACATGACGTCACTATGACTAATAGCGCATTTATTAAATCAATCAGCGTATTTATGTAAGAATTACCATGGTACCTTTTTCTTATATACATGTGT
This sequence comes from Papaver armeniacum, assembly GCA_023531295.1. Lineage (NCBI taxonomy): Eukaryota > Viridiplantae > Streptophyta > Magnoliopsida > Ranunculales > Papaveraceae > Papaver > Papaver armeniacum. The sequence continues at coordinate 43,256 of JAJJWW010005482.1, read as the reverse complement.
CATGTTCCACGAAACCCTTAGTATTAATCGACATCACCTCTGTATACACCTAACCCTAATTCTCTCACCGTGCCAATGGAAAACCATGCCATGCCACGTCTCGCCCCAAGGCATTCCAACCATGCCACCCCGCACCACCGTGCCAATGGAAAACCATGCCAGCCGTCGTCTCTGCGCCAAGGCATGCCAACCATGTCATCCAAGTCTCTACGTCAAGGCATGCAAACCATGCCACCGCACGACCGTGCGAATAAAACCATTCCAGCCACGTCTCGTGCCAAGGCATGCCAACCATGCCAGCCCGCACCACCGTGCCAATGGCAAACCATGCCAGCCACGTCTCTGCGCCGAGGCATGCCAACCATACCCGCCGCTCCAGCGTGCCAATGGCAAACCATGCCAGCCACTTCCCCACACCGAAACGAAGTGTTGCAATAATCAACGGTTACCCTTATCTTCGAGATACATATCTCGACCATCCAAGTTCGCCACCTAACGCACGGCTACTTGCGCCCAAGGCCAAACGCCACGGTTTGCACCAAACCCTAGTTTTGGCCAGCGCCTATACCATGCCGACCTCTCCTTCAAGTCATTGGCTGCCAAAACGAAGGGTTACAACGATCAACGGCCATCCTTCCATCTAAGATGCAGATCTTATCCGTCCAAAGTCACCAGCTGACGCATGGCAACTTGCGGCCCAAATCCAAAACACACGGTTTGCACCTAAACCTTATTTTGGCCGCGCCTACTCTTTGACAAGTCCATGACTCAACCCTGGCTGCTACAAACGAAGGGTTGCAATAATCAACGGCTACCCTTCTCTTTGAGATGCAGATCTTGACCTCACAAGTTCGCCACCTGACGCATGGCAACTTGCGGCCCAAAGCCAAAATACATGGTTTTCACCTAAACCCTAATTTGGTCGCGCCTACTCTATGACAAAACCATGCTCATTCTGGCTGCTAAAACGAAGGGTTGCAATAATCAACGGCTACCCTTATCTTTGAGATGCAGATCTCGACCACACAAGTTCGCCACCTGATGCATGGAAACTTGGGTCCAAAGCCAAAACACACGGTTTGCACTTAAACCCCAATTTGGCTGCGCCTACTCTTTGACAAGGCCGTGACTCAACGCTGGCTGCTACAAACGAAGGGTTGCAATAATCAACGGCTACCCTTCTCTTTGAGATGCAGATCTCGACCACACAAGTTCGCCACCTGACACATGGCAACTTGCGGCCCAAAGCCAAAACACACGGTTTGCACCTAAACCCTAATTTGGCCGCGCCTACTCTATGGCAAAGTCATGCTCAACGCTGGCTGCTAAAATGAAGGGTTGCAATAATCAATGACTACCCTTCTCTTTGAGATGCAGATTTCGACCACACAAGTTCGCCACCTGACGCATGGCAACTTGCGCCCAAAGCCAAAACACACGCTTTTGCACCTAAACCCTAATTTAGCCGCGCCTACTCTATGGCAAAGCCATGCTCAACGCTGGCTGCTAAAACGAAGGGTTGCAATAATCAACGAATACCCTTCTCTTTGATATACAGATCTCGACCACACAAGTTCGCCACCTGATGCATGGCAACTTGCGGCCCAAAGCCAAAACGCACGGTTTGCACCTAAATCCTAATTTGGCCGCGCCTACTCTATGGCAAAGCCATGCTCAACACTGGCTACTAAAACGGAGGGTTGCAATAATCAACGGCTATCCTTACCTCTGAGATGTGGATCTCGACCGTTTAAGTTAGCCACCTAACTTACGGCCCAAAGCCAAAACATCACGGTTTGCATCTAAACCCCAAATTTGGCCGCGCCTATTATTTGGCAAAGCCATGTCAACTCTACCATGGCCAATGGCATGCCACCATGCCACACGTAACACCTTGCTACACGTTTTCCCATGAAAACACTCGAGACATCTAACACATGTCACAAACTCGGGGATGCTCATAAAGGGTATTGGTTTGGCGGTTTATAGCGTGCGGCATACACTACGCCCGTTACATGAAAGTGTCATAAGAATGAGTCGGTTAGTAAATACAAGGAATAATGGTGAAACGCTCCTTTTATTATGGAACATCAATTCCAGGCGTTACCCATTTATTACCTCCTTCCACTTTACTCAGTCGTTTCCATTTTCTACGAGACCAGAGTACGTTATGTTACGACTTGTATAAATAGGTCTTACCTATTTCCACCAAACAACAAGTTTTGGGTGAGGAGCATACAACACTCAGAACTCACTTGCTAGCTTTCCCATCTGTTAGCTTTCACTTTCTGATACAAGTCAAAACAACTACTCTTCCCGTAATCAACTATTCTGGTCTCAACACTTTCTTCACTTCCTCCCTAAAACCAACCCTTCTCCTTCACTTTGTGACCGAAGCAAGTGCGAACGGCCATTTCTTGGTTTAGGCCGGATTTGTACAGATTGATCTCTCGAATCTAAAGTACTCCCTTGCAATACATTGTTTAGGGTTTAGACTCAGTTTCTCACCCACTCACGCGAAATTACCGAAATCAGCTGAAACCGTTTTCACCCTCAAACAGTAGTTTAAACATAACTTCATTAGTCTTTGGCAAATTGTAAAGATTTTCATTTGTAAAGGCGTTGTATTATATAGTGACTTTGAATTTCTCCCAGAAGGATTGATATGTCTTAAGAACATCATTATCTAGTTGGATATATCATGAACTCATACAGAAAAAGCATGATAAAGATTATCATATATAACTGAGAATAAGTTGGACAATTTTATGCATCTAGTAATAACGCTTAGCTTCTGCTTCATTGAGATTCTCATCAGGCCACTTACCTTTCTGTTTGATGAACAATTGCTGATATCTTTATCAAGGAGGTTGTGTTCTCTCTTAATTAGATTTGAATCTATAAAGTTAAATTCCAAAATGCCTCCATTACTTCATCTTAAGGGAAGGTTGTGATAGTAGAATTTTTTTTTTTCCTTTGTTTTTCTTCTACTCCTTTATTACAGTTGTCAGCTTGTTAGCCAACGTAATCTTGAGTTAATGTTGATTTATATGTTTATATCTCGTATTCATTTCTTGTCCATCCATTGATATAATTCTTCTGATTTATCTCGAATCACTAATTTTTAAATCTCAAATTATGGGTTCTCCAAAACTTATAAACAAAAAAATTTAACTCAGTAAAGTTATCATCTTGATGTGGAGGAGGCCAGACTCATAGCCATTGGCTCTGCTTATTTGACTAACAGATGAACTGGAATTGTTAGGAATTTAGAAGTTCGGAGAATCTGATAGACTCGTGCTGCTTCAGTAACTTCTTGGATCTCAATGCAAAGAGATAGGTCAAGCCTAACAAAAAATTTGGTAAGGTAAACCATGCATGAAAAAATTCTATAAAGGGATGACGTATCAACCTCTAATCGAAAACCACAATGAGTCATGCTATGACACGGTTGACTGCATGAGAGCATGAATAAGGTCACACCTCTCAGCCGTTAGATTATCGATTCATAGAAATTGGTGTCCTTAACACGCACAGAGATTGGTGTTACTGTTTAGAGATTGTAATTTACGAAATATTGAGGTTTTCAAGCCGTCATCTGCTCTTTTAACCATTTTCCAGAACCAAAAAAAAATCTATAAATAGGTAAACCTTTATTTTGTTTTGAAATAATCGGAAAACAAACAAAATGAGATACTTGATTATTAGTAATTTAACATTATAAAAGCCATCATCAACGATTGAAAACCTGAATAATTGATTCAACTTTCCGAGATGAGTTTTTTTATATTATAAAGAGGTTCGTTATTGATTTATTTTCCATACTGATTATTAGTAATTTAGTATCCAGCTTCAGGAAATGAACCCGATTTAATTATATTAAGATGTTTATAAATTTCAATGATGCGAGGAGAAAACAAAACAATGAAATGTGTTTAAATCGGGAAAGAAGGACCGCATCAGATCGATTTTTAGTGAAAAGAGTGAAGAAATCATGAAGAATTTCCGTGCAGGTTTGATTATTCTAGTCTCAAACAAAATTGCCTCCCTTTTTCTTTTCTGTTTTTGCATGTTATTTGTTTGTTAGGCTCTTAAAATTTAGAACCTACCAATATTATCAATGACAGATATGCTTTAGTATTTACGAAAGAAAAAAAATGGCTATTTTGCGTTTCCTCCCCTCCCAAGATTGCTAATTAGCGTTTCCTCCCCAAATAGATTAAAATTAGCGTTTCCTCCCATCGTTAGATTTTCCATCCAAATATCAGTTAGCCGTGTCAGCATCAATATACAGGTGGAAACAAGGTACACGTGTCGCATACACTACCTAAAATACCCTCGTCTTATTCGTCAGTTAAAAATCATTTTAACCCCAAAACCGTCGTCCTAACCCTTCCCATATCAGGTTTCGTGAGATTTTAGAATTCTAAAATTTGTACTTTTTTTTTATCAAAACAAATTAGGATTTTCTAGATTTGGATATAAGATCTCCAAGTCTCATCTTCATTAACTCATTCCCAAAACCCTGTTCTTGATCACTGATTCACTCAATTCCATTAGGCAACTTAGAACACGGGATATGGGTGAATATCTTCTACACCTTACTTGTGGATATAGATGAGATATTTATATTAAGAAGTGCGGTAAATAAGGTTACAGAATTATTCAAAAACTGTTAATCTAAAACAGATTCTCCTCTGATCTACAGCTAACAACACGACCAATATAATAGCCTACGGAATAGTTGCTGTTGTAGACTGACGCAGTTGAGAGTCTTGAGGAAGACTCTCAACAGTATGACTAACACCTCCCCTCAAGTTGTACCGGAGTTGACGTATGTGCAACTTGGATCGAATGAAGTGAAATCTTGGAGAAGATAGGCCCTTTGTGAAAATATCCGCGAGCTGGTCTTTAGAGCTTATGAACCTCACCTGTAGCTTCTTATCAGCAACCCTTTCACGAACAAAATGGTAGTCAATCTCGATGTGTTTTGTGCGAGCTTGGAAAACATGATTTGCAGTAAGATACGTTGCCCCTAGGTTATCACACCACAAAATTGGAGTTTTAGTAGTAACACCAAGTTCCTTTAGTAGTGACTGAATCCATATTACTTCCGAAATGGCAATGGCAACTCCTCTATATTCAGCTTCAGTAGAAGACTTAGAAACAATCTTCTGTTTTCTTGCACTCTACGAGATAAAATTGCCACCAAAGTATATGCAATATCCACTTGTAGATCTGCGATCGTCTAGACTGCCAGCCCAGTCCGCATCCAAATATGCTTGTAAAGAGAAGTCCCTTGACAAGTTGAGATGTAAACCATAGTCCACTGTATGCTTCAGATATCGAATTATCCGCTTCACTAGCTCCCAATGCTCCACATACGGCTCATGCATATATTGACAGACCTTGTTAACTGTAACTGAAATATCAGGCCGCGTCAGATGCAAGTATTGCAGTGCACCAACAACACTACGATATATAGTTGGGTTTGCAAACTTTTCTGAACCAATCTTCTGAATTTTGACATTTGTTGCTAACGGTGTTTGCACTGGTTTGACTCCATCCATCTTTTTGCGTCTTAAAAGGTCCGTTACATATTTCCTCTGTGTTAAAACAACTCCTGAACCTTGCTTGAGAACTTCGACACCCAAAAAGAAAGAAAGATCACCCATGTCCTTTATAGCAAAGGCTTTACCAAGATCAGTTACGAGCTTCGAAAGCAAAGCTGGATTGGATCCTGTCACAATAATGTCATCTACATACACTAATACATATATAGTGTAAGAGTCAGACAGCAAAACAAATACAGAGCTGTCCGCAACTGAAGCCTTAAATCCAAGATGTAATAAGTAACCACTTAGCTTTGAAAACCAAGCTCGAGGAGCTTGTTTTAGCCCATACAGCGATTTGTGCAGCTTGCAGACGTGATTGGGATAGTTAGGGTCAATATATCCAGGCGGCTACTGCATGTAGACGTCCTCTTCCAACTGTCCATGCAGAAATGCATTTTCTACGTCTAATTGCTTCAGCTGCCACCCATTCATCACAGCAAGAGATAACACGAGTCGAATGGTGCAAGGTTTAATGACGGGACTGAATGTTTCACCGTAATCAATCCCCTCTTGCTGAGTGAAACCCTTTTCCACCAGTCGTGCCTTATGACGATCGATACTTCCATTTGGATTTTGTTTCAAACGAAAAACCCACTTCGATCCAACAACATTCATACCAGGCTCGTATTTCACCAGAGAATATGTTCCATTTTGAAGCAGGGCATTTATCTGAACATCCATTGCACGCCTCCATTTTGGGTTCTTGTTCGCAGCTAAAAAAAAAGTCGGCCCCATGAAGTCTGACTATGGTAGTGGATGTTTTGTAGCTGTCAAACACAGTTTTTGAATAGGTTTTGAGATTCCCTCTTTTCCTCTTGTAACCATGGGGTGATTGGAAACATCACACTGTACAGATTGTTCCACTTCCTGATGTGGCTGCTGAACAGTTGTTGTAGAAGAATTATTAGACTCTGTCGGAGTTATATCTGGTGAACCTATATTCGGAGCTGAAAGTGCGTTGCTCGAGGTTGTTGGTGTTGGAGAACCAGTTGACAATTCTGGTGATGACACAGGTGCTGAGTTGATCCGAAGAGGTGATTGTAGATTACCACCCGCCTGTCTAACTGACAAGTTACTGTGTCTAAATGGATGTGAAAACAACACAGTAGTGCAAGATGGTTTAATACCTGGACAAGTTGGCGGCTGTTGCTGTTGCTGGAGAGGCATGAATGGGAATGATGCTTCTTCGAAACGAACATGACGAGTGATATAAACCCTATTTGTTTCTCTGTGAAGGCACATATACCCCTTGTGTGCACTGCTATACCCTATAAAAACACATGGAAGAGACCGTGGGTCTAGTTTATGTTTATTGTATTTCCTAAGGCAAGGATAATCTAAGCAGCCAAAAACCTTTAGAAATGAGTAATCAGGTTTTTTGTTAAACAATATTTCAAGTGGAGTTTTGGATTCTGACTTGGTTTTAAGAAGCCTGTTGATGAGGTAGCAGGCAGTGCTGAATGCATCAGCCCAAAAGGATTGAGGCATGTGTGCATGAAACAGAAGAGCCAAACCAGATTCAGTCACATGGCGAATACGACGTTCAGCAATTCCATTTTGGGGAGAAGTATGTGGGCAAGAAAACCTATGCTGTATGCTAGAGCTATTAAGGTAAGCCGTGAATTTCTTGTATTCAAGAGCATTATCTGATTGAAACACCTTAATTTTGTGATATGTAAGGTTTTCTACTTGTTTTCGGAAAAGAATGAATGTATTTAAAGCATCAGATCGTTGGACAAGGGGAAAAATCCATGTAAAATGAGAATAAACATCCATTAAGAGCAAATAGTAACGAAAACCAAGTCTAGATAGTTGTGGTGAAACCCAAATATCCGAAACAATCAAGCTTAATGGCTTGTCATAAACAGTTTTGCTAAGAGTAAAAGGGAGTTTTTTGCTTTTACTGACATGACAGGAATGACAAAACTCATAGCTATTATTCAAGACAGAAATTGAATTTTGATGACAAATTTTTGAAACTGTGCGCAACATTGGATAACCCAAATGTTGGTGCCACAAAGGGGAGTGTAGAGGAGACATGTGCTTGCGGCTTTATTGATGGAGCTATCATGTCTATCCCAAAGCAAAGATGTAGAGACCATTCCTATTCAGCCCTCGCAGCAGTTGCCCCGATTGCTTGTCCTTTACAACAAAGAAAGATGTGTGAAATTCAAAATATACATCATTGTCTTTACAAAATTGAGAAACTGACAATAAGTTGGTTTTTATTTGTGGAACATGATAAATATTGTTCAAAATAAAAGATCTTGACTTATAAGTGAATGAAGCATTACCAACATTGGCAATGTTAAGTGCATTACCATTACCAACATGTACTTGTTCAGTACATCGTACTCATGAGGAATGGTCAGATTTCTCATGTCTGCAGTGAGGTGATGTGTAGCACCGGTGTCTGTCACCCAATTATTTTCAGTCTGTCCACCAGGTAGTGCTATGTAAGCTGCTGGCTGACGCTGATTATTATTGTTCTTCTCATACCGAAACCAGTACCTGGAAGCAGTGTGATTCCTTTTCTTACAAATCTGACAGATCTGATCTCCTTGAAAGCCGATGTTGGGTTTCTGTTGGTTGCTGTTGTTTCTCGGATTGAAGTTGTTGTTCCTCCTGTTGTTCTGATTATTGTTGTTGTGCCTCTGATCAGGCATGATATTGGAAGCTGCAGGTTTACTTGTGACAGCTACATTAGCCAATGGTTGCTGCAACAAGGATAATTGTTGTTCTAACTGTAGTTGCAGGAAATCCCACAATACACCCCTCACTATATTTTGTTAAACTAATCCATTCAAAAGATAATAGAAGAACAATTATGAATGTTTATTAATAACTTTCTTGAATCTTTACACAGGAAAATGAGATTACACTTACAAATATTTCTCTCTTTCTCTCTCTAATGACTTACTCTTGATCCAAAAAGACCTCTCCCACGATAGATCCACTCATCCCTTTATATAGGGTAGTACATAGTGAATGACAGCTATGCTGTCCCCTTATTTTCGGAAATGTCTTGCGAAGTGTCGCAGGCGTACAAATATTCATATTCGCGACACTTCTTAACTTTCGCCAGATTTCATATCTTCCTATCGTCATCCAGTGCGTCTTTTACATTTAATCTTCTGCGACTGACTCGCAGTGTTGTTATTCGTTGTCTTCGCGTAGAATTGTTGTCGCGATATTCTGATCCTACATCTTGCCTCTTTTTTCTTGAATATTGCTTGGAGAGCGATCTTTAAGAAAAAATTCGTTGTTGTTGTAGTCTCTGATTTTTATTGATGAAGGAACGAGCAAAAGAATACTGGACTTGAAAAGTACGTACTTGCCTCTATTCTTTGGCGAAGTTCCGAAGTTTTTAGAAGTATGTATGAAACATCATTTCTTACCTCATGGGTTATGGAGAATAATGGATTTTGCAATCTCTCCTCGCGAGTTAGGAAAATAATTGAGTCTCATGTGATAAGAAAATATGCTGTGCAGTACCCGAATATTACATTTTCTCGCCTCTCTTTATGTTTCCCTATGTTGTGCGGTATCCGAATTCTTTGTCGCAACCATTCATTTTCCACTAAAAATCTTCCTCAGCATAATTCCATGAATCTAGGAATGACCGTTTACACGTGTTTAAATCCATCCTTTTTACCGGTACATTTAATGTTATCCGGTCATAACACTTTCTTGCCTATTTATAGGATAATCTTTTATGAAGAGCACTTCCTTCCTTCTATTTCAGTTCCTTTATCGTCTGCAACTGTTCTTCTGCTATTCTTCTTCGATATCGTCTTCATCATCCTTCTGTTATTTCTTATTTACTATCATTTCCATGGCATCCAGGTTTGTTAATCTTGCTAGATTCGATTGATTCTATGATTGATTGATTTTGTGATTAATTTCCCTTGTTGAGATTATCCTACTCTTTTTAATCTTTTTCTGCCATTTTTGTTTCAGCAAGAACAAATCCAGCACCAAATTCACCGTGAAGAACCCCCTTCTTTCTTTGGATTCACAGTCGAAACCAGCTTCTCAACATGAATCCACCTTGCCTCCAAAATCCTCTTCGCAAGCTAAACATACCGTTTCTAAAAGAAAGTCTGCGAGCGATAAGGTATTTAAAGAAGCATTTACTTTTTAATAACAATATCGTTGCCTCTGTTTCTTACTTAATTTATCATTCGCAGGATGACGATACTATTGACGGGACTCCCAAAAGATCTCGCCACTCTAAACCTGTTACTCTGATGTTCCTTTTCCCTCATTTTCACCTTCTTCTTCTATTGCGAAATCATCGCTGACAATCTTGTCACAAATGACAACATTCCTATGCCTCAACTCCTTTTAGATCAGGTTCCTCATAATAATCCTACTATAGATGAACTTATCCCTTCTCCTACCATCAATATCCCTGTCATTCCTCCAATCACTTCCTTTCCTGAAACCTCCTCTTCCCATGATGTTCCTTTGGCGAAGAATGATTCGTCTCTTTATGCTTTACCCGAGCAAATCCCTCTTACTGCAGAGAATTTGGAAGGAATAAACGTGGCTTTCAAAGTTCTCTCAGACCTTGTGAATGATGCTAAAAAAAATTCTGTTGATCCTGTCAAGTCTGAAGTCTGCGAGATTTTGAGTAAACATCTTGGTCTGACAGATCTCGCAAGCATCCTTAGTTCAAGAAGTTAATGTGTGCTGAAAATGATCTTCAAGCTATGACTGCTAAATGCAATAATCTCCATCTTGAAAATCAAAAATTTCACAACCTCTCACTAGATCGTGATAATCTTCGCAAGAAGAATGAAGAGTTAAAAGGTATGCTTCTCCCCCTTAAGCTCTCTCTTTTTTTTTTTTTTTTTTTTTTTTTTTTTTTTACAACTTAAACTTTTGTTCGCCCTTTAAGCTTTAAACCAGAAAAGAATAATGGAGATATATCAGTTGGAATCAACTGTTGAAGAGGTTCGAGTTGAAAGAGATGCTTGGATGGAGCAATATAACTTCTTAAATAATCTTCATACATATGCCGCTGATCAAATAGATAATTTGTCTAAAGAAAACTTTGATTTAGTTCAGCAGCAAGACTCATTAAGTAAAGACTTGTCTCGCCTTTCTTATTCTTTGACTAAGGCTAATTTGGGGTTGGAAACTTTATCAGATGAGAATGAGACCCTTTCTCAGGAAAAGCGATCTCTGCTGAGCAAGGTCGCGACCTATTCGCAAGAATATGATGCTTGTCAAAAACTTCGTGAAGAACAAGAACAAACCATTGATACTTTGAAAAAGCAACTTGAAGAAATTACTGCCGAGAGAGATAAACTTATTCAGGGCAGAATAACCTCAAATCTAAAAGCAAACCAATTCAAAGATCAATGTTCCAAATTAGAAAAATCCAACTCTACTCTTGTGACCGAGAATTCTATACTTGTTTCGAATGAAAAGAGCTTGCGAGCTCGATTGAAAGGCCTAGTTGGAGATACATTTGATGATGCCATGGACTGTTTGGGGAATAATTTTGCAGCTTTAATTCAGCATCTTACTTCTCAGAAGGAAGGTAGTCATATTATTTGACTATCTTAATCCATTAATTATTCTAAAAATCTGTAATTATCTTTAATCTTGTGCACTTGTTTTGCAGACTCTGAGAAGAAACTTCGCTCTACTATCTCCACCCTCAGATCAGATTACTCTAAGATTCGCAAAGAAAATGGGTTACTCGCCGCTTCTCTTGCTCGTTCTCGCGACCGTGCAGAACGAAGATTTGATTATATGTCTTACTGTAAAGACATAGATAGTAAGAATCGTCAAAAGGCGTTGCTTCGTCAATTCCCCCTCAAAGCTGAAGTCCTTGTGAATGAAATTTTATTGTCTAAGTCCCTTGATCCTATTCATGTTGATCCTTTGGAAGTAAGTGATGATGAAGTCCCTGATTCTCCTGACAGTGATTATGACTATGAAAGCGGCGAAGATATCGCTAATACTGAAGTTATCAACAAAGGTCTGACTGAAAAAATTTCTGATGAAAATCCACCAGCTGGCGAGAATGAAGGTGCTGAAAATATTTCTGATGAACGTCCATTGACCGGTGAAGGTGAAGTTGATAAAGGCAGTGAAAGATCTCAACCATCTTCTGTAGTTGATAATATTGATGTAGAGAATTAAATTTTCTTTGTAATTTGTCAAAACTTCTGTTTGTTTGTAAGGATTAAGTCGTTGATCGAGTAATCCCCTTGCTTTCTCCTTTTCCTCTTATTTAGGATTTTTGACCATAACTTCGCGAGCATGTTCGCTTACTGAATATTTTGTTAAGTAAAATCGCCTCAATTAGGAATTCCACTTTATCTCTTTTCATTGCGACAAGATCGCAGGCCGCCTTTACATTTTCATGTAATGACCCATTGACCTTGTCTTATCATGTTTGATGGTCTTCTAAGTTTGACCTTCCTAATTAAAGGTCTCACTCTACCACCCTTTATTGCGACAAGATCGCAGGACGTCTTTACACTTGCATGTAAAAACCCATTGACCTTGTCTTATCATTATTCAAGTATTTTTGCCTCTGCAGGATATTTGGCTTGCGACAATATGACAGGCCTAAAATCTCTTGCGAAAGAAAAGCCCCATGACATTGCCGTCTTGCGACGAAATCGCAGGACGTCTTTACACTTGCGTGCAAGGACCCATTGATCTCGTCTTACCCTCGCGTTAGTATTATTGCCTCTGCAGGATCATTGCACAAATATGACAAGCCTAAGTTTCCTTGCGGAAACAAAGCCTCATGACATTTGCGTCTTTGGCACTTATCAGCTCCCTAATGGAGGGTGCCGCCCTTATCACCTCCCCTGTTGCCCCTTCAAGGAGGCGTACATCGGCCATACAAGGCTAGCTCCTCCCATCCGGTCTTAACAACAACCAGTTGTTTTCGCAGCCTCTTATCCCTTATACCTATAGAGTTTATGGTTACAAGGCTGCACCCTAAGTGGAGTTTTCTTCGGGCCGAGTGCGATGCGCTAAGACTTGTCAAGAGTGGTAAGGAAGTTCCATGCTCCCGCACTCTTGACTCAACCGTGTACCTCGGCGCCTTGATCATACGCCGACTCCTTGAAAGAGGCCCTCGGTCGCCCAACCGAGGTATAACCTACATATATAGTTGGGAATCCAAGGTACCTCCTCCTGGGATAGGCTTTCATGGCCCCAAATTTGCATGACCCAGGTTCCAGGGGCGGTGTAACCTTTTCCCTGAGCCATGTTAAGAGATACCCCCTTATATGACGCACTTTAGGTCTTACATTTGCCTCTTACGAAATGTAATTCGCGAACTAGGGTGTACGCCATAAAGGTTCGTCCCATTCATTCGATCATGTTTATTCATTCATTCGTCCGTTATGTCTTGCCATTCTGCTTGCGAGACATTCGCTGATATTTTGATTTGAATTTTATTGATTTTCTCAGATATCTTGCATTAAAGTACTTCATCTGACCCACTTTTATGGGTAATATTTCTTTAGATATAATCTGTTCCACGGCCTGCCCAATCTTTGTCCCACATCTTTACCTTCGGGATCCATCAATCTATAAGCCCCTGTACCAACTACTTCTTTGATAATATAAGGTCCATCCCATTTTCTCGCCAGCTTGCCTCCATTTTCTCGCTGATATATTGGTGTCTCGCAATACCAGGTCCCCGGTTTGAAATTCACGTATCTTCACACGCTTGTTATATTCTCTCTTCCGCCAATCTTCGATAATTCTCCATGTGTCGTAACGCCTTCTCCCTTTTCTCTTCTAATTCGTCCAACTTGATTAGAATGTTTCCTGCACTAAGATTTTTCTCCCAAACTTCTTTTTTAGTTGTCGGGATCATGACTTCTGTTGGGAGTACAGCTTCAACTCCATATGTTAAGCAAAAAGGTGACATTCCAGTAGCTTCTCTTCTTGTTGTATTATATGCCCATACTGCACTGGGTACTTGTTCGCACCATCCTCTATTGTGTCCTTCTAACTTCTTCTTCAATATATCTGCAATTGTTTTATTTGTTGCCTCCGCTTGACCGTTAGCTTGCGGATATAGTGGAGTCGATTTCCCACATTTTATTTGAAATGCATTAAGTAACAACTCTATGTTTTGCCCTTCGAATTGTTTCCCATTATCGGATACCAACTGTGCGGGAATCCCAAATCTGCATATAATATTCTCGAATATGAAAGTAAAAATATCTTTATCGCGAATGTGTTGTACCGCTTTCACTTCTGCCCATTTTGTGAAATAATCCGTTGCGACAATTAAGTATCTTCTCCGCCTGTTCACTGGTAAAAAGGTCCCACGATATCTAAACCCCACTTTCCAAAAGGCCATACACTCTTAGAAGAATTTAATGGTGCCCTGTGTGCATGTATTTTCTTCCCATGTCTTTGACATTCTTCGCAGCGTCTTGACATCACTCTCGCGTCCTCATGCATATACGACCCCGCAATATCCTTGCATTTTTGCTTTATACGCTAAAGATCTTCCACCGCTATGATTTCCAAGCATCTCCGCTATGCAACATCTTCAATATGATTTCTCCTCTTCCCTTGCTAAGCATCGAAGTGAAGGTCCATCAAAAGATCGTCGATAAAGCACACCATCTCTTAATTCATAATTCGTTGCACGGCTTTTTAATTTGTGTGCTTCTAATCTATTTCTTGGTGTCTCCCCTTTCATCAAGTAGGCGTGAAGTTCTGTTCTCCAATCTTTATCGCGACATTGTGGCATGTCTTCTACTAACATTGCATCCGCTTCTTGCCCTTCTTCTTTATTAATTGATGGTGCCAAAAGTGTTTGTATTTTGATATTCCTCGCAATGGGGTCTGTCATCATGCTTGATATAAAGGCAAAAGCGTCTGCGAGTCTGTTATTTCTCCTTGATATATGCCTCCATCTCATTTTTGGTATCTGTGCTGATAATTCCTCGACAAGCTTCCTATACTTTTGCAAAGATGGCTCATTTGTAGCGTATTTCTCTGTTATCTGGCGAATTGCCAACTGCGAATCACTGGTAATCCTCACATTTTCTAGTTTCATTTCTATTGCAAATCGCAAAGCATGTATTATGGCTTCATACTCCGTTTCATTATTAGTGGATTCAAACTCCAATCTAAAAGAGAAAGCTAATTTATTGCCTTCTGGCGAAATCACAACAATTCCCACTCCATTACCTTCTCCATTTGATGATCCGTCTACCAATATTTCCCACCTATCTGGTTCAGTTAACAAATCATTTGGGTCTCCATGCTCTTCTTCTACATCCATCATTTCATCCACTGCTTCATCTTCCTTCAAAGGAAATTCTGCCAAAAAGTCTGCGACTACTTGTGACTTGGTTGAAGATAATATTTCATATTGGAGTTTATAATGACTTATTTGGGCATTCCACCTTTCTACTCTTCCGGATCTTTTTGAATTTTTCATTACTGATTCGATTGGTACTTTTTTATCACCCTGACAGTATGTGCTTGAAAATATATGCGAAGCTTAAACGTTGCGTAGACTAACGCTAGGATTAGTTTTTCAATCTTCGAATAATTCCTTTCTGCGGCATTAACAGTTTTACTGATATAGTAAATCGGTTTTTCTACTCCGGCGTCTATTCGCGGCAGCAACATCTGCTTAACGCGTGCTTGACGTTGTCGCAAGATATACCAACAATTCCTCTCCTGGTTCTCGCTTTTGCATAATGTATACTTCCATTAGATGTTCTTTAATTCCCTGTAAAGCCTTTTCACATTCATCTGTCCATTTAAATTTCGATCCTTTTTTCAAGATGCTGAAAAAATGCTTGCACTTATCGATGATCGCGAAATGAATCTTCCTAGCGATGCTAACAACCCATTCAGCTTTTGGACATCCTTTATTGTCGCAGGTGTTGGCATATCGCTTAACCGCTCACTTTCTCCGGGTCAACTTGTATTCCTTCCTTTGATACTATATAACCCAAAAATTTTCCCGATGCCACTCCGAAGGTACATTTTTCTAGGATTTACTTTGATGTTGAATCGCCTCATCATCTGTTCGAAAATTTCTTTCAGATCTTGTACATGGTTTTCTGCTTTCTTACTTTTTACGAGCATATCATCTACGTATACTTCCAGTGTTTTATGTATCCATTCCGCGAACACTTCTTCTACCATTCTTTGGTACGTTGCTCCAGCATTTCGTAAACCAAATGGCATTTTCGTATAACAATATAACCCTCTTGGAGCGAAAAAAGCAGTATGCTCTTGGTCTTCTTCGGCGAGAGGAATCTGATTGTAACCTTTATACCCATCCGAGAGATGATATTCTTTCATTCCCTCTTTCTTGATTCGACTAGTTGTGGGATATCGGCAATGGAAAACTATCTTTAGGACAAGCTTTGTTTAAATCGTTGAAATCTATGCAAATCCTTATCCCCTTTTTCTTCTTTGGGACTATAACCATATTTGCTATCCATTCAGGGATATTTTCTTGGCTTTGATGATTCTCGCATCTAGCATTTTCTGCAATTCTTCTTCTATTTGGGGGTGATAAGTACATTTGCGATTTTTCTAATTCTCTGCTTGAACGGCTTCACCCTTTTATCTATTTCCAATTTGTGACAAGCTATCGATGGATCTATACCCGGCTGTTGATGGGTGAAAACTACTCCTGCTGAATTTGGTAATTTGGGGTGTGGATGAGGAATGAATCTAAACCTTCAACAAATGCACTTTGCGCGGTGAGTGCTTGTAGATTCGAGAGATCAATCTGTGCAAGTCCGGCCTAAACCAAGAAATGGCCGTTCCGGACTTGTTTGGTCACAAAGTGAAGGAGATGGGGTTGATCTTAGGGAGGAAGCGAAGAAGGTGTTGAGATTGTGAAGGTGTTGGCTTGCTTATGACTTGTAATCGAAAGATGAGCAAGCTTGCGGTTGATGCAAGCAGGCTCGAGTGTTTGAATACGTTTTTGTATTAACACTTGGTTTCGTCGACCGAACTTGTGTTGTTACGTCGTTTCTTGTTGTTGTTTGAAATAGGGCGGAGAACCTATTTATACAAGTCATTGAGCCTCATTCACGTTTCTCGTGGGAAGTGGAGGTAGTGGGATGATGGAGTGGTGGAGTTGTGTGTCGGTAGCATAGACCGGTCTTGCCCACTTCTCCGGTTCATCTCTAACCGTCCATGACTTCCTAACACGTTCTTGTAATGGCGCGTTGCACGCGCACGCTGTAAACCGCCAGACCAATACCCATAAGTATCCCCGTTTGTGACATGATTGATGTGCGAATGTGGATCGTGGATCCACGAGAGATAGCATGTAATGCTGAATTGAATAACCTGTGTTATTCGAAAAGTCGATACTTGTGAAGTATCGTGTGTATTTTATGCAGTACGCATTACGGTGTGGTAAAGTGACGGGTAATGACTCCTCACTAACCAAATAACTCCTGACCAGGGTTGTATGACCAAGCTGGTGAGGTTGGACGGACGAGATGATGTTTGAGACACTCATCTGCGACCGTTGGTGAAATTAGGGTTTTTAAAGAGGTGCGCAAGCATCACTCTTTAGCTTGGTCGAAACCAAGCGTAGGAAGAATTTTGAGAGGACCGACCATACATGCGTGTTGACGGCATGATGGTGTAGGTGCTGTATTCCGTTCCCTCATGAAAGCGCGATCCGGGCCACTCGATTTGACCGTCAAAGAGGAGTGGTGAGATTGATTTTGCGATAAGAGTTTGATGCCGCAAAGAAGCCGCGCGCCATGCTCTCTTCCGGCGGGTTTTCCAAGACGACCTAGCTTGGTCGGTCTTGGCCGGTTGGTTTGGTGTGTAGACGGTAGGCTGATGTTCACGCCTATGTCTTACCGTCTCATGAAACGTGATCTAAGCCACCCAATTCGTCCGGTGAAGTTGAGTGGTCGAGATCGATTCGCAATTTGAGAAGTGTAGCCACGCATGTTTGAGCGGGCGTTTTGGATTGGCCAGGCATGATACGCCTTGGCCGACCGCATGGAGAATTAGATGGGCCCACGGTGGTCATGCTGGTATGACCGGACCTGCTCGATTTGATCTGTGACCCTCCATTCGTGCCGGAGAAGATGGACGCACGTGATGACTTGAAACCCTAATTTTGGCTTTCAAAGCCGCGCGACCATGCTCTTTTGGGCGGACGGTTTTGTTGTAACCAACCACGGTTGGCTTTGACCGATTGGCCAAGTGTGTAGGCGGTCACATGGTGATTGTGTCGACATGCTCCGGACCCTTTGAGTCTACATCTACACCCTCCATCTATGCCTGCGAAGATGGACGGTTGAGACCGTTTTGCGACACATGTAATATGCCGCAAACCCTAATTTAGGGTTTTCCGCCCATAATGCTTGGTATGGACGGTTTCTTGGCAAGCGAAGGCCAATGGTCGACTATGTGGGTCGGCCGTGTGTATTCCATACCTGCTTGGGGGTGATGGAATTGATCTGTGGTCATCCAATCATGCTTGTGGAGTTGGATGACTGCGATCAGATCATATTTGGCAAGCTAAGGCTGTGTATTCCATACCGCTGGGGTGATGGAATTGATGTGGTCATCCAATCATGCTTGTGGAGTTGGATGACTGCGATTAGATCATATCCGGAGACTGATACAGTCAAGTCCGGATGCTCAATCGGGCTAGTATAACACACCGAGAGGGGCTCAATCGGGCTAGTATAACACACCGAGAGGGCTCGGGCTAGTATAACACACCGAGAATCAGCATGTACGGGTATTTCGTACATGGATTCATTATAGTGCTTGGAGGTTCGTGTTACTCTGTAAGAGTAACACTCAGTCGTCATGCCACACTGATAATGGGTACAGGAAATACAAGGCTGATATGAAATTCACAGGAAGGGATTGTTGCTGCATGCTCCAACCTTGGTGAATTGAGTGAGGAGTATCCGTCACTTATAAACGGCTTTATCTTTTACAAGATGTCAGCGCATGATTTTCTGGTTTTTTACAAATTTAACCTTAAACGAAAATCCACCATCAACATTAAGTCCCCTGCCTAGCACATAATGGTTACACTATTGTGTGGTAGGCATGAGATGGTGACATACAGAAATGACCAAGCTAGAGTGAATACATATTTACCGGATAGTTTCACATTGTCGGGCGTTTCCACAGAACTGGTTGGTCTTGATTGAGGATGCGAAGGAAGCGAGGACTTGATCCGGTGAGTCGCTTTGGTTCCTCTTGTACATGTATGAGCTCGGCCGCTCCTTCAGGTGTACTTCTTTCATCACATACGGCTTTCCTCAGGTATATCCGATAAGCCTCGTCGATTGTTATCCCGAACTAGCAGCCTTCATAGGTGGTAAGTAAAGACTTCTTTTATTTCCGGGATTCTGTCGACTGGTGAGATTATAAAGAATCATCTCAACGTGGTCGTTTATTCTATATCTCAGGAATCTCAGGTACTGCTCTGATTTCCTGATTAACTGATCAATTGACTTGATTTTTTTTTTTTGTTTGCGTGCGCATAACCTCCTCTCCTTTGTAGCTTGTCATGGAAGCGGTGGACGCTCATTCTGTTGCTTCTCCAGAAAGGAGTTTTGAAGTTGACAAGCCTGAGAACCATGCGCACGGAGAAGTGATGGCTAAGATTGATCTTCCTCTTCGTGAAGTCGGCCGTGCTATACAGGGGATGTCTATCTCCCACCTTCGTATTGTCAGAGGACGTATCTGTGCACTTTCAGCTGCAATCGACATGGAGGAGCGGCGGAGGAGCGAGGAAACGCTGCAGACACTAGTAAGCGCAAGGGCGAGAGATTTGCAGCACGGTTGAAGAGGCGGAGAGTTGAGCATGAACGACCTTTGAATGAAGGCAAGTGTGATTACCCGGTTCGGAGACGGCGTGATAATTCTTGATTCCGATCTGATGACGAGCCTGAGCATTCGAAGGCAATTTGCGTGGCCCCTGGTGTTTCTATGCCCTTTGATGCTCCTGCTGAAGGTGTTGGGATGGAGTGCGCTGCTGCTGCTGCGGCGGGGATGCCCGATGCAGAAGTCGAGGAAGATCCGGAGGGAGGTGCATCGACAGGTGACGGAGCTGGCGGTGATGTGGGCGAGACCGACCCTCTTGATGATTGAAATTTCTTTTGTTTTGTTTTTCTTTCCAAGTATGTTCTGCATGCTCGAACATCTTCCTTGTACTCAGTGGCGGCTGAGTTCAAGGTTTTTCTTTTGATTATTTGAATAAAGCTTTCCTTTACAATCCTTTGCCAAGACTGTAACCGAACCTTCTCAGGCGCAAGGGTGCGCCTTCATACATAATTCTTAGTGATAAAAGAAGTTATACTGTAAGGGAATATCCACGGACCTGTGATGCAATATCTTCCCGGCTTTCTTTGCAGATGGCTCAAATCATTTTCCGCACACGTTTTATTTCCTTCATCCCGTGAGATGCTTGCTTAGGGTTTCTTTTCTTGCTCCAGTGGACTGATTTAAGCTGACTCAGGGTTGGTGTTTTTAGGAGTAAAGAGGTTCTCAGATGAAAATAATGCTTCAATTGAAAATTGAAAATTGAAAATTGAAACCCTAGCTATGAATGCAAGTATTGTAATCATTTTCTGGAGGGATTACAAATACGACATGAAATTATAAAAGGAAACACGCTGGAAAAATATAGCACAGCGCTTTAAGGTGTGTAGGATGCTGGAAAGTGGTAGCACAGTATCTTAAGTTCGGTAAGGTTTGAGCCATCGTGAGTGAACTGTTATGCCCTCCAGGTTATCAGCGTTGATGAGCTTGCAGTAGCCGCCTAGGATAACATCTGCTACCAGGTACGGTTCATCTTCTCTTTCGGTGGGTGAGTCAGGCGGAGTGGTCATCTTCACCGTCATGCTTCCAATATTGAATGTAGTCGCCTTCGTCACCAAGTCTCCAATCCCAAATGGGTTTGGTCGTGTAGATACTCGTGTCTTGGCCTTATCGTCTTTGACCAAGACAGCTTCTATGCTCTTGATGAAACGCTTGAAAGGGCCGGCTTCCCATTCGCATCTCCTAGCCGCGGTGGGCTTGTTGGTTGGAGCCAGTCCCCAGGATTTGTCAGAATGAGGGGCAATAGGTTGCGGGGAGAGTTGCGTGATGAGACTTACTTGAGATCGGAATCCTTCAGCGTATGTCGTGCAGCTCTCTCCGGGAAGTTGTGTCACATTGGCAAGTTGCTTGATGCGCGCGACGACAGTCACCAGTGGTCCAAAGGCGTGTTGGAGACTCTTTCGTGTATCGAAACCGGTAGAGGACAGACTTCCAATATAGCTTTGTTGTCATGTATCCAAGAGCGCCCTAGGATCATGTCGTAATTGGGATGTTCTTTGACTATGTAGAACTTTGCTTGTGTTGAGGCATCTCCCAATTTGACTTCAAGGTCGATGTATCCGTATGAATCTCTGAGTTCTCCTCCTGAATCCCTGACCACAGTTGGATGACGAGTAGCTTCCTGCTTTGAGATCTTTGCCGCTCTCAAGGCCTTGACAGTAATGATGTTAAATTCTGAAGCCGTATCGATCAACGCGTTATCAAACTCAACGTTTCTCAAACGAGTGACGGTTAGGAGTCCCCAGTTTCCGTTGCTCATGTCTTTCAGGAAAGACTGGGGTTCCTGTACTGCTGCTACTGGATGCAAACGTCTTCCTGACACAACGTGGTTGAGGGCCGTGAATATGTCTTGACGCTGTCCTTTGGAGAAATATAAGATTTCACACATGTGCTCCATCATAGATTGCACGGTCTTGCGAACAGAGTCCCCAGAAATCATGCAGTTCCTGATAGGTAAGGGATCTCTATGAACACCTTCGTTTCCAAGCTGGAGTTCCCCTGTCTCTACCTTTTCCCTGAATATTTGTTTCAACCTGTTGCAATCTTTGGTTGGATGATGGACGAACCTGTGGTAGCAACAGATCTGGGATCTGCTATTTCTTCCTCGGTCGGAGGACGCCCGATAGGGGGTAGTTTTACGGCATCATCTTGGATCCACGCTTCCAAGAGCTCTATTACTTCATTCATGGGAAAAGGAAAACCCGTGTCTTTAGCGTTTTGTGCGGGAGTTTTGTCTGTTCCTTTTCGAGACGGAGTCTTGTGTGCTGAGGATGTTCGCTTGGTTTGCTGTTCCGTTATCGAAGCTTTCCTCTTTTCTCCTCCGCTTACCACACTCACAGAAGGGCCAGTGTTGTATTGTTTGTTGGTGAGACGCTCGTTTCCTCGACTTTCACGCAAATCTTCACTTGAACAACTCGGGTTCTTTCTAGTAGTGCTGGTGCAGTTGTTGCTGAACGTTTTGCGGCTTCGTGGAGTTCAGAGAATGTTTGAAAGCCCAGATTCTCTAACCGAGCGCGGTATATGGGTATCATCCGTTGATGCATGATTCCACCATTGCCGTTCGGTAACATTCGGTCATGACAGTCCGATGCTTTGTTCCGATTCTTTTAACGAAGTCGTTGGGATGTTCATTATTCCGCTGGAGAATTCTTCCTGTGTCCGAAAACGTGATTTGTTCGAGACACGAAGAAATACTTCCCCGTAGAAAGCACTGACCATCTCGCTCCAATTGGATATCTTTGTTAGGGCGCAATGTTGTTGTACCTGTGTGTATGCCCTCCCGTGAGTGATTTTGAGAATTCTTTTAGGCGCAAAACATGATTGTATTCATGTTCCCCCAAGGCTTCCAAGAATCGAGAAATGTGTTCACGAGCATTACCAGTACCGTCGTAGAGGGAGAACTGGGGAGAGGTGTAACCTCTTGGTAGAGGAATCCGTTGCACATCTTGAGGGTACGGCGGCTGGTGTTGGTGTACGTCCGTTCGGTCCCCTTTTCCTCGATTTTGGAGAAGTCGCTCTAGATCTTCACGCGTAATGAAGTTGGAAGGCTGGTCTCTCTCCCTTTGGCGCTCAGGAGCAACACGAGTTTCTTCATTCATGTGAGTCAGAGTGGAAACGCCTGCTCCGGGTGTATTGAATGTATCTCTCGCCGACTCCAAGGGTTGCCGCGAGTCTTGCGGCAATCGTTCAGTCAGAGTTTTAAGGAAAGTGAGTACCTCTTTCTGAGTTGCGGCCATATCTGTTTGAGTTTTAGCAAGAATTTCCTGTTTCTCCATCAAGTCTGCAATGGTACTAGACGGCGGTCTTCCTCTTGTGTCTCCGGCTCCTCGTCCTGATGGAGGAGTGAAAGTTGTTGCTCTGGTAACCACTGGAGGCGTTACGCTCGAAGAGATGCCAGGATTTGCGGCTGCTCTGGCTCTGGTGATGGGAGGTGTTACACCTGCTGGGATGTCTCCTGCTCCGCTAGTGTTGGTGACAGAGGTAACGGCTCCTCGAGATGTGTCGGCTACGGTAGCTCCACTGACAGGCACGCCAACACCGGGAGTGTTATCCACGCTAGCTCCGTCCGAATTGATTGCTGATCCAGACCTGAGTTCCACCATCTTGAAATGAATTGCTGATTGAATTGGTTCTAAGATCTACCCTTTTTGAAATTGATGAAATTGAATCGGATTTCAAAGAAATTGATTTTACGACCGAGATTAATCTCCCACTGTGGTCGCCAATTGTTGATGGGTGAAAACTACTCCTGCTGAATTTGGTAATTTGGGGTGTGGATGAGGAATGAATCTAAACCTTCAACAAATGCACTGCGCGGTGAGTGCTTGTAGATTCGAGAGATCAATCTGTGCAAGTCCGGCCTAAACCAAGAAATGGCCGTTCCAGACTTGTTTCGGTCACAAAGTGAAGGAGATGGGGTTGATCTTAGGGAGGGAAGCGAAGAAGGTGTTGAGATTGTGAAGGTGTTGGCTTGCTTATGACTTGTAACAGAAAGATGAGCAAGCTTGCGGTTGATGCAAGCAGGCTCTGAGTGTTTGAATACGTTTTTTTGTATTAACACTTGGTTTCTGTCGACTGAACTTGTGTTGTTCTGTCGTTTCTTGTTGTTGTTTGAAATAGGGCGGAGAACCTATTTATACAAGTCATTGAGCCTCATTCACGTTTCTCGTGGGAAGTGGAGGTAGTGGGATGATGGAGTGGTGGAGTTGTGTGTCGGTAGCATAGACCGGTCTTGCCCACTTCTCCGGTTCATCTCCTAACCCGTCCATGACTTCCTAACACGTTCTTGTAATGGCGCGTTGCACGCCGCACGCTGTAAACCGCCAGACCAATACCCCGATAAGTATCCCCGCTTTGTGACATGATTGATGTCTGGAATGTGGATCGTGGATCCACGAGAGATAGCATGTAATGCTGAATTGAATAACTGTGTTATTCAGAAAGTCGATACTTGTGAAGTATCGTGTGTATTTTATGCAGGTACTGCATTACGGTGTGGTAAAGTGACGGGTAATGACTCCTCACTAACCAAATAACTCCTGACCAGGGTTGTATGACCAAGCTGGTGAGGTTGGACGGACGAGATGATGTTTGAGACACTCATCTGCGGCGATCGTTATGAAATTAGGGTTTTTAAAGAGGTGCGCAAGCATCACTCTTAGCTTGGTCGAAACCAAGCGTAGGAAGAATTTTGAGAGGACCGACCATACATGCGTGTTGACGGCATGATGGTGTAGGTGCCTCGTATTCCGTTCCCTCATGAAAGCGCGATCCGGGCCACTCGATTTGACCGTCAAAGAGGAGTGGCTCGAGATTGATTTTGCGATAAGAGTTTGATGCCGCAAAGAAGCCGCGCGCCATGCTCTCTTCCGGCGGGTTTTCCAAGACGACCTAGCTTGGTCGGTCTTGGCCGGTTGGTTTGGTGTGTAGACGGTAGGCTGATGTTCACGCCTATGTCTTACCGTCTCATGAAACGTGATCTAAGCCACCCACCTCGTCCGGTGAAGTTGAGTGGTCGAGATCGATTCGCAATTTTAGAAGTGTAGCCACGCATGTTTGAGCGGGCGTTTGGATGGGCCAGGCATGAGACGCCTTGGCCGACCGCATGGAGAATTAGATGGGCCCACGGTGGTCATGCCGGTATGACCGGACCTGCTCGATTTGATCTGTGACCCTCCATTCGTGCCGGAGAAGATGGACGCACGTGATGACTTGAAACCCTAATTTTGGCTTTCAAAGCCGCGCGACCATGCTCTTTTGGGCGGACGGTTTTGTTGTAACCAACCACGGTTGGCTTTGACCGATTGGCCAAGTGTGTAGGCGGTCACATGGTGATTGTGTCGACATGCTCCGGACCCTTTGAGTCTACATCTACACCTCCATCTATGCTCGCGAAGATGGACGGTTGAGACTTTTGCGACACATGTAATATGCCGCAAACCCTAATTTAGGGTTTTCCGTCCATAATGCTTGGTATGGACGGTTTCTTGGCAAGCGAAGGCCAATGGTCGACTATGTGGGTCGGCCGTGTGTATTCCATACCTGCTTGGGGGTGATGGAATTGATCTGTGGTCATCCAATCATGCTTGTGGAGTTGGATGACTGCGATCAGATCATATTTGGCAAGCTAAGGCCGTGTGTATTCCATACCTGCTTGGGGGTGATGGAATTGATCTGTGGTCATCCAATCATGCTTGTGGAGTTGGATGACTGCGATTAGATCATATCCGGAGGCCCGACATACCAAGTCCGGATGCTCAATCGGCTAGTATAACACACCGAGAGGGGCTCAATCGGGCTAGTATAACACACCGAGAGGGCTCGGGCTAGTATAACACACCGAGAATCAGCCTGTACGGGTATTTCGTACATGGATTCATTATAGTGCTTGGAGGTTCGTGTTACTCTTACAGAGTAACACGAGATCGTCATGCCACACCGATAATGGGTACAGAAATACAAGGTCGATATGAAATTCACAGAAGGGATTGTTGCTTTTGCATGCTCCAACCTTGGTGAATTGAGTGAGGAGTATCCGTCACTTATAAACGGCTTTATCTTTTACAAGATGTCAGCGCATGATTTTCTGGTTTTTTACAAATTTAACCTTAAACGAAAATCCACCATCAACACCGGCATATCATCCATGTTCCACGCAAAGATATCCTTGTAGTCTCGCAACAACTCTACAGTCCTTTTTTCCTCATCCGCTTCCATACTGGTCCCAATTTTCAACATTTTGGGCTCTTCATTAGTTCCGACATTCACTTCTTTCGTTTGCTCTGCCGCGACGTAACTAGCTTGCGGTTCTCCCATAGGGTTGGTCCTTTCAATTCTTTCGCGAGTTCATTTTCTTCTCCCGAAATCTCGCTAGGTATCCCTTTTCCTTCCTTTGCTCTTATCATGTAAACTCTAAATTCTTCTTCCTTTTAACTTGCTTTCGCCAGTTTTCTGCGATATTTTCGCTTCTTTGCTCGCTCTTCGTGATATTTTATTTCCATTTGAAAACATGTTCTTTCTTTATCCACATCTCCTCTAATCTCGCCGATTCCAGTTGGTGTGGGAAATTTGACACATTGATGAAATGTTGATGCTCTGCTTTTATTGCATGTACCCATGGTCTCCCTAGCAATATATTGTATGGCGATTCCATATCTACTACACACAAGGTTACTCGTGCCTCGATGTCTCCCAACAGAATTCGTATTTTTACTTCTCCTTTAACCTTTGTTACGGATTTTCCAAAACCATGGATGTTGTAGGCCGTGGGAATCATTTCTTTATCTTTATATCCCATCTTCTCGTAAGCATGATAAAACATAATATTCACCAAACTCCCCGTATCGGTTAAAGTTCTATTTACTGTCCATGTTTGTGATGCCTTTATTAATTCTTCTCCTTTGCACGCGTTTATGGTAATTACCAGTGGAGATGTGTGATTCAAATTTTCTTTGGATATTTCTGAAGCTGTGAATGTTATCCTTTGCTTTTCCCATTCTTCTAAAGGCACCGTTACCTCTCTATCTGTGATTTTCTTTCCTTCAAAATCCCGCTTGTGTATTCTTCCTTTGATATTTTCATGAAACTCATCGATCATTATCTTTGTGCCCGAATTGTACTCCATATCTTTCTCCTTTGCCTTATCTAATTTAATACTGTCTTTTTCTTTCATTTTCTTGATTTGAATGATTCTTATTGCCTTCTTTCTTTCTTCAGGTCCCTGTTTCTAGCGCCAATATGTAGTTGCAGTAAATCCCACAATACACCCCTCACTATATTTTGTTAAACTAATCCATTCAAAAGATAATAGAAGAACAATTATGAATGCTTATTAATAACTTTCTTGAATCTTTACACAGGAAAATGAGATTACACTTACAAATATTTCTCTCTTTCTCTCTCCTAATGACTTACTCTTCAATCCAAAAAGACCTCTCCCACGATAGATCCACTCATCCCTTTATATAGGGTAGTACATAGTGAATGACAGCTAAGCTGTCCCCTTATTTTCGGAAATGTCTTGCGAAGTGTCGCAGGCGTACAAATATTCATATTCGCGACACTTCTTAACTTTCGCCAGATTTCATATCTTCCTATCGTCATCCAGTGCGTCATTTACATTTAATCTTCTGCGACTGACTCGCAGTGTTGTTATTCGTTGTCTTCGCGTAGAATTGTTGTCGCGATATTCTGATCCTACACTAACCTCATATCAAAGGTTAGTAAATGAGTATAGAAAGAGTCTATAGTCAAATTTTCGGCAGTGCTCAATGAGGTGACAATGAAGTCATAAGCTTGGTTTAGACCATTACTTATGGCCTGTTTCTTCTCATCATCTGAAACTGTGCATCCAGATGCAGTAAGTTGCTCAAACAAACCCTTAGCTTCTTGCAAAAATTGTTTAAGAGTTTTGTTACCTTTTTGAAGTGAATGAAGTTGCCTTTTCAGATTCACCTGATGTGCAAGAGTTTTTGGTGTAAAATGGCTTTCTAGCTTATACCAGACTTGCTTTGCCGTATCCAGTCCACTGACTTCAGCGAGCACCTCAGGTGTAAGAGTGGAGTTTAGCCATCCAACCAACAGTGAATCGTATGCCTCATGTTCTGTAAAATCAGGGTTGATATCTTCACTCTCAGGTAGGGTTCTAGCAGGTTTTACCTTGGTTCCATCAATGAACCCAGTGAGACCATATCCCTTCAGGATGGGTTTGAACTGCGTCTTCTAGAGGAGATGATTTGTTTCTGTGTGTTTGAGAGTTACCAGGTGGTGGATCTGGATTTGTCGAAGGCTAGTTGTTGTAGCCATTAACGATGTTTTAGGTTTCTGATGTTGTTGTTTGTAGGGTTTTTGTGGTTTTTTTTTTTTTTGGGTTTGTGCGGAAGCGTTGGATCGACAAGCTGATACCAACTTAGAACACATGATATGGGTGAATATCTTCCACACCTTACTTGTGGAGATAGAGGAGATATTTATATTAAGAAGTGCGGTAAATAAGGTTACAGAATTATTCAAAAACTGTTAATCTAAAACAGATTCTCATCTGATCTACAGCTAACAACAAGACCAATATAATAGCCTATGGAATAGTTGCTGTTGTAGACTGACGCAGTTGAGAGTCTTGAGGAAGACTATCAACAGTATGACTAACAAGGCAAGCAAATATACTTTTTTCAATTCCATTAGGAATTACTAACAGTACCATCATGATTATTAATTTCATCCCGACCCCAACTCCAATTCCATCTGGATTGATCCCATTAACATCTTTAAGATATTTGATGGATTATTGGATGAATTAGATCGAAGAGAAACTCGATTTTAAATTTAGATTCAAGGATAGATCGGAGATTGACAATAAATGGTGATGGTTTTATGGAACAAAATTGGGTTTTGGAGGTAAGGGATGTAAATAAGATTGACGACCCCATTAATGGTGTATACTTGGTTTTTTTAGAGCAGCAAATGATATGAGATAGATGTTTAATATTAGGTGAGAAACTAACATGGGTGTTATCCAACTGGTTAACAGAGATTTTGTTTGATTTTTTCGGTTGAATAATTTATTTTGTTGGGAATCTTAAGTTGGGTTTTGATTTAAACGTTTTTTTTTTATAACTCATATTTGATTTCTTCATTTCTGGTTTATGCCGAAGACCCGGCTGGCTTCTGTAAAAGTAACGATGAAGAAGTAGGTCTAGCAAGTGTATTGTTCAGACATTTTTGGGTTTTGGAGGTAAGGGATCTTTAGAGGGTTTTTGGGAAGGTGACGAAACACGTGTACAATTTCGCACGCGTGACGTTGTGTGCCGACTCATTCTAACCGAGCAATGGATGGAATTCCTAACGATATGAGGAAACACTAATTTTAATCTATTTAGGGAGGAAACACTAATTAACGATCTTGGAAGGGAAGGAAATGCAAAATAGCCACAAAAAAAAAATGTTGGACAAAGTGAAATTAGTATGATATCCCAATTCTTGCAAGCATTAGGGTGAATATCTTCTAAGCTTCTTGATGATTTTACCCAAAATAAAGGATGAAAATTAACATAAGATTAGAAGGTTTAAATCATATTTTCAAATTTTATGCAGTGTGTCCTCATATAATAGCAGTAAGCGATGTTTAGTATAGCGACGTTTAGTATAGTCAGGAGCCAAAATCTCCTATTTCATTCCACTGTTTAAATTGTTGGCTAGTGTAGGCCAAATGAAGATCGCTGGTTTGCATATCCTCTAGTTATAGCTGGTAGTTAGTAGTGTATTTAGTTAAATTGCCCCATAGATTCTTAGGTCCTCCCAGCTATTTTGGTTTTGTGCCTTTGTTCTAGACGTTTTTCTAATAATGACAGTAAGTATTACCTCGATGAATATGTCTGAGAAAAAATTTCTCCTGAAAATCCAACCCACACTTTACCGATCAAAAAAAAAAAATCCAACCCACATTTAAAGCCACCACGAAAATAACTAATACCTATAAAATAATGCATCCGTAAAATATGAAATACCAAATCAGAATAGACAATAATAAAATAATCAATGTCCAAAATACTAAATGAAAGATCAAAACAGAGATATTCTAGAAATAAAACTTAGACACTCAAAAAAAAAAAAGGATTAAATCCTAATGGTTTCAATCTTTCACTGAATGCCTGAGATTCTCAAGCACCATCGATCACACCACGCCATAGTTTCTAGAATAACATAGTTCCACCAACGATGGCTAAGAGTCGCATAAATCAAAGTTTATTAGGAGACTAACCATACCTAGGTGAGTATCCCGGGAAGTAGTCACTCCGATGAGATTGCCGAGGAACCTTTCTCTTTTCCAATTATTTGCAAGATCTGAATTTATCTGTGATGCCTAGATATTCATCACGAATAAATGGCAGATTCATGCACAAACACATGTCATAAAGCACATAACCTGTGATCATATTGTAATTCTATACTCTATTGATCCACTGGTGATGGACTGGAAGACATATGGATTGGCATAACTTTAGCATTAGCTCGTGATGTTGATTATTTTCCCATCTTAGGTTAATCCATCAGCAAACCTGGCATCAACCCTTCAGCCTGTCACCATCTAAAAAGGAAGAAAAACTTGCAACGGTGAACATAACAATGATTAAAACATTGGTACAACAAAGCACCTGCAAAATAAAACCAATAAATTATATTAGCGTGCATATAAGATTTTCAGACAAATACATGAAATTACTTTTGCTTTCTGTTACTTTTCCAAGTGCAGAACACTAATTGAAATGCAAAAACATAGCAAATCGCGCGACAGGTGAAAAGAAACAGTAGAGCAGCTATAAATTTTAGTTGTGGAAACCAAAGTAAGAGAACGAAAACCATTTAGTGTGAAATAAGCACCTGCCAAGTAAAACTGAACAATCACATCGAATAATTGGCAGAAGGCAGACGCAATGGTAACCAACGAAA
Source organism: Papaver armeniacum (assembly GCA_023531295.1). Taxonomy (NCBI): domain Eukaryota; kingdom Viridiplantae; phylum Streptophyta; class Magnoliopsida; order Ranunculales; family Papaveraceae; genus Papaver; species Papaver armeniacum. The sequence continues at coordinate 12,840 of JAJJWW010005482.1, read as the reverse complement.
ATTTTAAACACATGTCTCAACTGCATTGAAGAAATGATGAATACCACAACTAATGTGCTAAGCTTCTATATAAATTCTGCAACCTCTTATCCACCCCAGTGTTTCCTTCGCCAATGTTTTTCCTGTTTTTCCTCTCGACTTGGGGAATGTTATAACCAACAATATAGACTTGCCCAAATGTTGCAATAGGTCATGATATTATTCCCTAATAAAAAACAAGCAATCCTCAGATAGATTTGGCAAAATTCTAAATGGATTTCATAAAATGTATTACCTTTATAAATTTTATGGAAAAAAGGACAAAGAATATAAACTTTACATGAGCTCTTCTTACTCAGCAACCATGAGCAATGAATGATGTAATACTGGAGACTCAAATGCAGCGGTAATAATATATCACACTGGGTTGAGTGACACTCTAGGCTCTCTGACGCTGTCCATTAACAACGTAGTTCTCATAAATGGGTTCTGCGAGAGTTGTCTCTCTCTAGGTCTATATGTTCTAGGGTTCTCGATTGGTAAAACGTTATTCAATTAATGAATCAATTCACGATGATGAATAATATCACCATGAGTTACAGGTTAGTAGACCACCTTCCTTTCAAAGAGCTACCACGATAGCTTCTAATGAGTCAAATCCTTTACCTACAATATAAAATCACCCAGTAATGTGTGAAATCGAGAGATATAGAAAATAACATTGAATTAAAAATCTAAGGTGTAGAACAATACCTAGGTAAGTTCTAAAAGCATGCGAAGTGACCAACATGTACCAACACCGGTTTTTGAGATAACCACTCATATAGCGAGTGTAATGAACTTTTTTGAAAGGGTATATTAATTATATATCCCTACTTTTAACTTCCTACAAATATATCCTTATGCAATAATAAATATGTCCCTCCTTTTTTAATAACCTTATCCATTTAATATTAGATTACCTTAATACCCTCAACCATATAATATTTTTATTTTATTTTAAAATGGAACAAATTTCTTCCACTACCACTTCACCACCACCACTACCATTCCACCACCACCGTTCAACAACCACCACCTACCAACCACCACCACCACTAATATTCCACCACCACTCCTTCACCGCCACCATTACACCACCACCACTAATCTGTTGCCACCACCACCACAAGTCACTGCCGCCGCCACCGTCACCGTCACCGCCGCCGCCACCACCGTCAGACCGGGGGAATTTTTTTTCATGGTATATTAAAAAAAAAAAACAAAAAACCCACAAAAAAATAGTTGATCCATTTCAGTTGGATCAACAGTGGATGTTTATCCATTGCAGTTGGATCAACAGTAGAAGGTTATCTATTGCAGTTGGATCAACAATGGATGTTTATCCATGCTGATGGAAAAATGCTACCGTTTCATCAAGTTTGCAGATTTCGAATCCACCAACAAAACCATCAACAATAAAAGTTTATCTAGTTTATCCAAGAAAAAAGGATCAACAGTAGAAGTTGATCCAAATTTAATGGATCAACAATGGAAGTTGATCCATGTAAAATTGGATCAATAATGATAGTTGATCCATGTAAAATGGAGTGAACTTGGCGTGAGTCGAACACGCATCATCTGACATGGAGTCAGTCATGCTACCATTACACCACAAGTTCAACATTGGAACAAATTCACATGATTTAAACTAGAAAAGCATGAGTTCAAAGGATCAACAACAGTAGTTGATCCCATATATATGGATAAACAACCATAGTTGATCCAATATCACTGCCTGCTTCAACCCAAATACTCACCATATTTCATTACATGTAGTTTCATAAACACCAAAATCTCCAAGACCGACTTCAAAACCAATCTCACTTGAATCAACAATGGATGTTTATCCATTTCAGTTGGACCAACAGTAGAAGTTTATCCATTCCAGTTGGATCAACAACCATAGTTGATCCAAAAAATATGGATCAACAACCATAGTTGATCCAAAAAATATGGATCAACAACCATAGTTAATCCAATATCACTGCCTGCTTCAACCCAGATAACCACCATATTTCATTCAGCAAATATACAGGAAAAGAAAGTTTAAAGCAAATATACGCACCTCCATGAACCCGCAAATAAAACGTAAGAAAAATTTGAGTTGAAGAAATAGGCGAGCAAACCTGTTGTTGGTAATAAGCGAGATCGGTATCACGTTGATCAATATAGTGCGATGGCGTTGCGAATGTTCCGAGGTCGGTTTTTAGTGAAGAATTATGTTCACCATTGCCTGGATTTGTACCAATGTAACTATACATGCTTTGAGTTCCAAGCTGTTTAAGGTCTCCGTATTTAATTACATTTGATCCAGAAATTGATCCTTAAGTCATCGTTCTTCTTCTCACCTGCACAAATAAACCAAATTCATAAGCTTTCCGGAAAACAATTGTAATCGTTATCAGCAAATCAAAGAGTTTATTGGAAGTGTTCAAACGTACCAAAACCATAAAAGAAGACAACACACGATTAGTTTTCAAGTAAAAGGTGGGATATCAAGTTCACTAGCCATACACACCAAAAAACGCACCAAGAATCGCAGTAGTTGCAATTTGGCACACAATTGCAAACATCTTTCTCTTCCTACCATCACTACTAGGTTGTGGTGGTGGAGGATAACCGTATGGCACTGCATAACCCCATTTAAAATTAGGTGGCTGGTGATTATTGTAAGGTAGTGGTGCCACCGCAGCTGAACACACACCTGGATTGGATCCAGGAGGAGGAAGTGTTCTCTTTGCCTGGTGATCATATGGAAGAGTAACACACTCAAGATGGATATTGACACCACATGGATCACAACGGTAACTCCTCGAAGAGGCAGAAACAAGGTTTCTACATATTGAACAATGGGAGTTAGCAGGGATGAACGGAACAGATTGAAACTTGAGATGGTGGTGGTTGTCAATTGACGGATTAAAACGGATTGAAGTGTTCAAACGTACCACTGCATATTGCTTATCCATATTTTCATTCATCATATTATATCGTTCACCGTGCTCCATCCAACTAGTACTATACAGATCACCCAAACAAGTATTATATCCGGGAGGAAGATTTGGCTTATCTCCAGGACAATAAAATGCCCAGCTATTTTCAGTAGCATTCGATGCCGTGGTTGCATATATTTTCATTCCAGGTTTGAATCCGAAATCAAATCTGATTTGGCTTATCTCCAAAATCAGATCTCGATCTATTTGAATCCGATTTCAAATTCAGTTTATAGAAGAATAAGAAGAAGAAAGTGGTTGTAGTTGCAGGGTGGTGGTGGAGATGTTGTTGATGATAGTTCGATTAAATATGAATCCATTAGCGGTGGAGAAGGTGGTCGTAGACTCGTAGTTGCAGAGGTGGTGTTAAAGCTTCTTTTCTGATTTTAGGTTACGGTGTTGCGGCGGTGAAGATGGTGAAGCGACGGAAATAAACGAAGAAGAATGAAACGAATATGGTTACGATGAAGATGCTGGTGGTGGTGGTGGTGGAGCGATGAAGATGTTGCTTTGTGGTGGTGGAGAGCGGAAATAGGGGAAAAAATTGGAGACGTCGCTGCTAATTAGAAAAGAAGAAGAAGAAATAGGTAGATAGATGGGAGGCCAAATTTGGAAGAAATTAAAATCTTATTGGACCCCAAATGGGCTTATGAATGAAGAGGGACATATTTATTGTGTGATAAGGATATTTGTATAGACTATAAAAAGTAGGGACAATAATTCAATTACCACTTTTTGAAATATGTACTATGTACAATGCGGCAAAAGAAGAAAGCAAACATAAAAAATAGAAGAATTAATGAATTAGGTGCTAAATGATGCAACATACAAAATCATTGAATACCGAGTAAATGTTAATGCAATGAATGACCTTATATTTCTTACATGTCTCTTGAGTTCCTCCATAACTCGAAAGCTAATTTAGTCATACAACTACCAAAAGAACTTGTAACACATGAATGGAAAGGCCAGGGAGCCAGCTCTTTTACATGCCAATGACATACAACCAACACATGCACTTGAAATTCTTAAAAACTTTATGAATAAAGTTTAGAGTGAACCTTTAACAGAAATTGTAGAGTGAACCTGTCCTAAAAACTACATCTGCAAATCAGCCAAGTTAAATTTTAGTGTCCATTATGTTACAGTATTGACAATGAGAAAGGGTATAAGAATGTTCACCACGAAATATGCAAACGAAAGTGTTGTTGAACAGGATGATACCATAGACGTGTACATAACATACAAAAATATCCAACTGACAACAAATTAGAATTATTGATGTCTTTCTCAAGACTCGCCAATATATTAGCTAAAATACAGTCAAATCCATGATAAATATTCGTTCCCCGCACAATCCCAATCGCATTCCTCGCCCACATCCATGATTGAATCTTTAAATCTCTATACGCTCAAATATACAATAAATTCAAATAGCATAAGAAGCTTTATCTCATCTATCAAATCCAAAAAAAAATTCTAATATAAAATCGAACTTGAATTTTTATAATTACTATGCCCACCTTGTGCTCTATGTTGATGCGTGTCGTAAGTGCAACAAATTAATCAATATATTTCCCACTAATTAACTAGTAATATAGCGGTAGTAAGGATCGTTCCCACAGAGAGCTGTGTAATTGATATGTTATTTAGTTCAGCAAAATAATGAAAAACACAAAGGGGGATTGTTTTAAAGTGAAATAAAAAGAATAACAAATAAAAGAAAGATATGATCAAGGAATCCTTCGCCGTTACCAAGCGATAATCGGATTAGTATACTTATCTATCTTCGTTAGAACCATTCATCACCAACCGTAGGAAAGCGGCTAGCTCGGTGCTATCCTCAAAACTCCTTTTACCACGGATACGGAAGCTCTCCAATATCGATTCTATCCAACCGAACCACCAAGTAGTAGCTCACTCAAGGTGTAATCCGATCGAACGCTTAGGCTTTGTGAATTAGGTTGATCCCAGTAGTTAAACTCTTAGCTCAAGGTCCACTTGTTGGTATTGTATTCACCCGCAATTGCTCCACGTAATCCCTCCGCAAGGTCTTGCGATTTCTACTTGTGTACGAATTATTCGACGATTACTTATCTCCTAACCCAATACTAGCAATAGAACAATTAATAGACTAATCTAGTATGCATCCCAAATCAATCTAAGAATCACTCATAAAGATCAAATAGTGAAAACAAACGATGATGTGATTAAAACTCCGAACAAACTTGTATAATAATAGAGCTTTACGCTAGAACATTGAATTCATCCTCAATCAACAAAAGTTTAGCCTCTCATGTTTACACCGTTTCTCGGTTTTCCCCCAAAAGGGGTAAACCCTAAAATATTTTATGAAGAACAAAAGTGTATTATGAGATGTAGAGATATATATTTTAGGTTATGAAGTTCTCTTTTATAGTTGTAGAAGTGCCCGTGCGCCGAATCCCGTGTAAAGTTGGTTGCCAAAACCTAACCTAAATCGTAAGAGCAATTAGATACGCCAAGTCCAAGCCTTGGTCGTGTGAAGATACCCAAATCTGTATAATGGGCTCGCATCTGGTTAAGTCCAGCCCAACATCTCGCTTCAACCGTCGGTTAAGTAAACTGACAGTACATCATCTTTTCCCCATCGGAACTCGGCTAAACATCCCTCCATGAAGAATAGTTTTCCCTGGATTTTTAGCTTCCTCCCGTATCTCCATTAACAGTCGCTCAGCTAAACTCCACTAACCATGAACAGCGTCTCATCTTCAAACATCGAGCCTCCTTTGCAACAGCACCTTACTTCATTAACTTCAGCCTTTCCAATGGCATCATTCGACAACCCATCTCCATAGCTCAACTCCGTTAGTTCCATCACAAATTCCTCCTTCTCTAGCAGACATTGTTGTCTTCACTGCCAATGGCATCAGGCCATCTCGTCATCTAACAACAGCACCAATATGATCATCTTCTCCATCTCCGACAGCATCAACCACAGACCACCGTTAGCATCATCATCTTCCATTGTCCACAGCTTTGCTCCCCACCAGTCACAGCACCATAAACGCAATCACCATCACTGCCAGTTTCAAATTCCATTCGCTATCCAGTATTTCTTCATTGTCACCTTCTGCACCATCGAGCATCACCAGCTTCAAACCCGAGAGCAAAGAACAACCTATTCCTATTCTCCACAAATCGGCTTCATAAATCCTTCTTATCACTCGAGCTTTCATTGCTTATCTCGAGTTCCGGAAGTGACCACCATCACCATCTCGTTCAACTGCATCTTCAAACTCCAGCCACTCCTCTCTGTCCGCAACTCCATCAATGATCATCACAGTCTCGACCTTATTGTCTCTGCCCATCAATCTTCTCTACCACGCCACCGCCGTAACATCGCTTCATCTTTCTCCATTACTAAATCGAGCTATCTCCTTCATCAGGTCAACATCACCGGAAGCAAACAGCAGATACCAACTCCGGCATCACCGCCAATAACTCCCTTCGAATACCCTATATATCTTTCCCTAAGGCTAAGACTCGATCCTTCTTCTCCTTATTTTGCTGACACTAGCTCGCAGCTCAACCGAACTTCCCCGTACTTGACAAGCTCTCATCTTTCTATCAAACCATGGAAACACTCAAGATGATGGCAAACACCATCATTATTATCAATCGCGGTTGCTCTGATTTGGCATGAACTCTCCCCGAACTAGTCGTGAAGTGTATTGAACAAGGTGGTGTTCCCCAGTAATTCAAAGGGTGTTTTTAGCAATTTAGTTCAACTGACGAGTCAGCTTCTTGTCTTCATGCTGCCCGAGTAATGTAAGCGTGGGTGCCTTTACAACATCTGTGCCTTTGCAAAATTCAGCAACTTTGACTCGCTTCAAATGCTTGTAATTTCTTCGTAAGATGTCGGAATGCCTCAATTCTTTCGCCGTTGACTTCGTATTTTTGTCCTCTTCGAGATGATATCAAGGACTTCTAGGTCCGAATGAGTTCCACTTGATCTTTGGCCCTTCTCCGCTTGCGGCTGACTTCTTTTATTGCACAAATATGTGCCAATTCACTTCTTTTGGATGATTCACCTAGCAAAACATAAACAAGAGAAAACAAGAGTAATATACAATAATTCGCAAGAATATATAGCAATTACTAGCATGGATTCGACACAAAATATATGCAAAATATGCACTTAACAAATTCCCCCACACTTGTCTTTTGCTCGTCCTCGAGCAAACTATCTAAAATACAACAACTCCATGTCGTCGAGGATACAGTTGCACTTAGCATGTGCAACAGGCCTTTAAACCCCTAGGTGTCCCTAGTGGACGAGTTATAGTCTCGTGAAGGTTTACAAGAGGTCTACCTACAAAACCTATATTTCCAACTCCGTCTATTTGTGACAAATTCATGAACGAATCCAAAATGACTACAGGAGGAGGTACCTTGCGCAAATTCAGTTCATATATTCAAATAAATAAAGCTCTAATTAGATAGTCGAACAAGCCACAATACTCGGAAACTAACAAACCACAATCACAATGAAAAGATCAAGAAGATGGATATAGATGTAGATGTTGGCGAATATTCACAAGTGATCGATGTTTCCCATATCTGTCTGAAGGTCACTGCTAAGATGAACCTAATCCTATTGGATTGAGCTACTTGGTGCTGAATGCTACATCAAATCAATTGGCATATACAAGGGAACCAAGAGTGACTTTATTCAACACAATAATAATTTCTTCTTTTTTTTTTTTTTTTTTTATATGATTGGATCAAACTGGATCCAATTTCTCTTTTTTTTTAGACGGCATGATTAGATCTTTTGGATCCAAGCGCATGCTTCCTTGTCAACACGTATATGATAGTTGCCTTGGATCCTGCATTCCACGCTTGTTTAGGCGACGGAGACAGGGACTACGTTTCACACATACTGCTATTCCCAAGTGTCTTTCTTATTCCGTTTGGTCTAATTGGTCGGTCTCTTTTTTTTTTTTCTTTTTATTTTTATATATATATATATTTATTTTTTTTTAGCAACTCAATCACTCTATTTCATCTTAGCAGTAATAACACGTCGATGTTTAGTGACCCACCAAAGCACTTAGAGAACAATAGATAAATATGGAAAAATAAAAATAGAATGTGATATGGTGATATTCGAGATATGGTAACAACTATCATGTTATTTGTGATTTCTGAGCTATGTGTTCGTCCCTTTTAGTTAATTGGTTCCTCAACTCCTGCATTCAAAATGGTTCAATCCACTAATGGTGTCATCCTAAAGGCATAAGTTTCTAGATTTCGGAGTTCAAAAAGTACAATTTTTCTTGGTTTTTTTTCTATTTTTCTGATTTTTTTTTTTAAAAGGCATAAAACAAACTAAAACAAACTATACAAACATATAAATGCTCCCCCACACTTAAACTTCACATTGTCCTCAATGTGTAAAACCGAAAGTTCTGAATTCTGACGTAACAGCAGATAAAACGCAAAAACTGTGCAAATTGGTAAGGAATTTGGAAAAACTCCATTTCACAAAAGTTGTTCATCTACGTGTTTTCTACACAGTGTCAAAAGGGCACAGTGTTTAGATAAACGGTCTGACAGTTATGGTCTCTGGACTGAACTACGCGCAGTCTGAATTTTTCTTCTAAAATAGATTACGGACTCAATGAACTTGAACATGGGGATGCAAATATGATATGAAAACAATAAAAAACAAAAATATAATGGTTGAAGATACAAAACCTATGGGTTGCCTCCCATTTAGCGCTTGGTTTAAAGTCGTCAGCCCGACTTTCTTGTTATCGTCCATATACCAACAATCTGAAAATCTGGTAGTCTGCCTTAAAACAATCTCGCAATTCTAATAACAACTTCACACAATTATTAGCATAACATATGAATAATGAAATTGTTATAGCTTGAAATCTTCCCCCACACTTAGTCCTTTCTACACTCAGAAGTGGATAGAGAACATAAAATAAGGGAACTTCTTCGGGTTCCTCTCGGTGAACCTGCACAATGCTAGAATCAAACACATCAAGTGGTAGATAATTAGAAGTAAAATAATCTTTAATAATTTTGGAAGCACAAATACTCAATCCTAAGTGATGTTGATCAAAAGATTTAGAAATATGCAAAGGATTAGACAAACCTTCCACAATCTCTTGTATTACAGATCCTCATCATTCTTAAAGAATTGCAATGAATTATTTACCTCGCTTTGTATCGTGGTCCTCTATCAAACTATTTAGCCATTCTTCATCGCTTCGCCTCAACAAATCTCAAAGATCATTATAATCCTTGGCTAGCTCAATTGGGTCTTCCACAACTTCAACCAATTTGGTTTCATTCTCAATCACTATTTGTTCAACACTTTCGTCATCAGAATCAGAATCATCTCCTAGAAATTCTAGTTCATTGGTGCAAATCCTAAAATCATTGTTTGAGTACGTTACACCATTTATAACAACGGTTATGTCATATTCATTCTCCTCCTTTTGAATAGGCGAGTGATCGTTATTATGATCCGGAGTTGAAATAACATTACCATTATTGCAAGGATTTTCCAAAGGTTGCTCATCTTCATCAGAGTCTTCGTCAACCTCATAATCTTCAATATCCCAACGACGTTGAAGTTCCGTTAAGACATACCTTGTTAATTTCTTCGAGAGTCTTTTCTGATGCTCCAGCTTCTTCTAACTGATCATATTTCTTTGAAAGTTTTCTGATATTAATACGTTTTCCGCCATTATTCACGATGGAATTTTCAGACTGTATCTCTTCTTTTGACATAAATGACGAAAGAACATGATAAATAGGAGTAGGTCTTTCCACACTCTCTGTCATCTGCACATTACTAAAAAATAACTGATCAGAAGTATAACTGTCCTCCCATCCCTGTGATTGCTCACTTACATACCCGTCATAAGGTTGTTGATATGTATGAGAGTATCCATAAGGCTCTGTAAGGTATGGTTGGTAGTTGTTATATGAATGAGATTGAAATCCAAATTGATTACCACTATAATATGATGATTGGTCTTGTGCTCCGTACATGTTATGTCCATAAGGAAACATGACGACTCACAAGAACACAAGAAAAAATTTAAAAACAAAAACAAGCTAAACAAATAACAAATCAATTAGCAACCGCTCCCCGGCAGCGGCGCCAAAATTTGATGCGTGTCGTAAGTGCAACAAATTAATCAATATATTTCCCACTAATTAACTAGTAATATAGCGGTAGTAAGGATCGTTCCCACAGAGAGCTGTGTAATTGATATGTTATTTAGTTCAGCAAAATAATGAAAACACAAAGGGGGATTGTTTTAAAGTGAAATAAAAAGAATAACAAATAAAAGAAAGATATGATCAAGGAATCCTTCGCCGTTACCAAGCGATAACTGGATTAGTATACTTATCTATCTTCGTTAGAACCATTCATCACCAACCGTAGGAAAGCAGCTAGCTCAGTGCTATCCTCAAAACTCCTTTTACCACGGATACTAAGCTCTCCAATATCAGATTCTATCCAACCGAACCACCAAGTAGTAGCTCACCAAGGTTTAATCCGATCGAACGCTTAGGCTTTGTGAATTAGGTTGATCCCAGTAGTTAAACTCTTAGCTCAAGGTCCACTTGTCAGGTATTGTATTCACCCGCAATTGCTCCACAGAATCCCTCCGCAAGGTCTTGCGATTTCTACTTGTGTACGAATTATTCGACGATTACTTATCTCCTAACCCAATACTAGCAATAGAACAATTAATGACTAATCTAGTATGCATCCCAAATCAATCTAAGAATCACTCATAAAGATCAAATAGTGAAAACAAACGATGATGTGATTAAAACTCCGAACAAACTTGTATAATAATAGAGCTTTACGCTAGAACATTGAATTCATCCTCAATCAACAAAAGTTTAGCCTCTCATGTTTACACTGCTTTCTGCTTTCCCCCAAAAGGGGTAAACCCTAAAATATTTTATGAAGAACAAAAGTGTATTATGAGATGTAGAGATATATATTTTAGGTTATGAAGTTCTCTTTTATAGTTGTAGAAGTGCCCGTGCGCCGAATCCCGTGTAAAGTTGGTTGCCAAAACCTAACCTAAATCGTAAGAGCAATTAGATACGCCAAGTCCAAGCCTTGGTCGTGAAGATACCTAAATCTGATAATGGGCTCGCATCCGGTTAAGTCCAGCCCAACATCTCGCTTCAACTGTCGGGCCCGTAAACCGACAAGACATCATCTTTTCCCCATCGGAACTCGGCTAAACATCCCTCCATGAAGAATAGTTTTCCCTGGATTTTTAGCTTCCTCCCGTATCTCCATTAACAGTCGCTCAGCTAAACTCCACTAACCATGAACAGCGTCTCATCTTCAAACATCGAGCCTCCTTTGCAACAGCACCTTACTTCATTAACTTCAGCCTTTCCAATGGCATCATTCGACAACCCATCACCATAGCTCAACTCCGTTAGTTCCATCACAAATTCCTCCTTCTCTAGCAGACATTGTTGTCTTCACTGCCAATGGCATCAGGCCATCTCGTCATCTAACAACAGCACCAATATGATCATCTTCTCCATCTCCGACAGCATCAACCACAGACCACCGTTAGCATCATCATCTTCCATTGTCCACAGCTTTGCTCCCCACCAGTCACAAAGACCATAAACGCAATCACCATCACCGCGCTTTCAAATTCCATTCGCTATCCAAAGATTTCTTCATTGTCACCTTCTGCACCATCGAGCATCACCAGCTTCAAACCCGAGCAGCAACAACCTATTCCTATTCTCCACAGCTCGGCTTCATAAATCCTTCTTATCACTCGAGCTTTCATTGCTTATCTGAGTTCCAGAGCAGACCACCATCACCATCTCGTTCAACTGCATCTTCAAACTCCAGCCACTCCTCTCTGTCCGCAACTCCATCAATGATCATCACAGTCTCGACCTTATTGTCTCTGCCCATCAATCTTCTCTACCACGTCACTGCCGTAACATCAGTTCATCTCTTCTCCATTACTAAATCGAGCTATCTCCTTCATCAGTCAACATCACCGGAAGCAAACAGCAGATACCAACTCCAGCGATCACTGCCAATAACTCCCTTCGAATACCCTATATATCTTTCCCTAAGGCTAAGACTCGATCCTTCTTCTCCTTATTTTGCTGGACACTAGCTCTGCAGCTCAACCGGAACTTCCCTGTACTTGACAAGCTCTCATCTTTCTATCAAACCATGGAAACACTCAAGATGATGGCAGCACCCATCATTATTATCAATCGCCGGTTGCTCCTGATTTGGCATGAACTCTCCCTGAACTAGTCGTGAAGTGTATTGAACAAGGTGGTGTTCCCTGAGTAATTCAGGCGGGTGTTTTTAGCAATTTAGTTCAACTGACAGTTCAGTTCTTGTACTGCGGCTGCCCCGAGTAATGTAAGCGGGTGCCTTTACAACATCTGTGCCTTTGCAAAATTCAGCAACTTTGACTCGCTTCAAATGCTTGTAATTTCTTCGTAAGATGTCGGAATGCCTCAATTCTTTCGCCGTTGACTTCGTATTTTTGTCCTCTTCGAGATGATATCAAGGACTTCTAGGTCCGAATGAGTTCCACTTGATCTTTGGCCCTTCTCCGCTTTAGGCCGACTTCTTTATTGCACAAATATGTGCCAATTCACTTCTTTTGGATGATTCACCTAAAAAACATAAACAAGAGAAAACAAGAGTAATATACAATAATTCGCAAGAATATATAGCAATTACTAGCATGGATTCGACACAAAATATATGCAAAATATGCACTTAACATATGTCCTC
>JAJJWW010005481.1:0-86832 GCA_023531295.1 Papaver armeniacum | reverse complement strand
GCTTAATACAACAGGTGTTCAATCTGGACTAGGTCCCGGGGTTTTTTCTGCATTTGTGGTTTCCTCGTTAACAAAATTCTGGTGTCTGTGTGTTATTTATATTCCGCATTATATTTGTTTATATAATTGAAATATCATAGGTTGTGCGTTGTTCAATCAATTAGAATATCTGACATTTTGGTTGTTGATTTAAATTGATTGACACTTGGATATTGGTCTTTGGTACCATCCAAGTTATCTCTCTTGATAAAGACTCGCATTCTATTTGCTTGAATAAAGATCAAATCGAGAGATTGAGATATAAACTTTTTGATATACTTTTTATCTAGATTGAAACTGCGAGTGTCTAGTTGATTCTCTAGAAAGTATATTGGAGTTTGTCCATACTGATTCTTTGAAAAAATATTGGGTGTGGTTGTTGTACCCCGCTTTTTTCAACCGGTATCGGAAGCGAGCAAACACATTAAAGACTTTATAAGTCTCGTGTTTGTAGCGATCTGATTATGGACAAGTCTATCTCTAATAACGTGCACTGTTCATAGATAACCGGATGATTTTCAAAGCTTGGATTCACTTGGAGAGGACCTGTCACATCTAGGTCAAGTATCTAAATATTCTCTTAATGTAAAACCTTTGTTGAAGTCCTGGGAAACACGCCTAGAAGAAGCAGTTGGATGAACTTTCCATGAAGGTGATTCACATTGATAGAGATGTTGATGAGGAAGTCTCCCCGAGTATGTGAAGGTTTTAATTCGTTAGAAAAGAAGATGATAACAACTTCTCATGTGACTCCTCTTCGACTCTCTCTGTCGAGAAAACAAGAAATTGAGAAGATGTTACGCGATGTTTATGTTTCGAATCGTTCTAACGAATCGATCCTCAAGGATTCTCCGAGGAAAACCTACATATGAAGTCACTTGAATGTGATAATCTTCTTCAAAAGTACTTTTCGTTGGAAGAGAAACTTTAACTGAAGCAGGTTTAACTCTCAACAAATCAGTTTTGATGATGAGAAAGCGCTTTTTCGCTCGAGAAAACGTTTTGAGGTCGATTTAGCCTTTGCTCTTGATAAAATAAAGATGTTGGAAGATGACTTGAAAAGGTTCAATACTAGTCAAGCAAATTAACCACTATGCTAGAAGCAAGTAAAAATCATCGTGATACGAGGATTGGGCTATAAGGGAATAGATGCTCCAAGTATTAGCAAAGAGGTAAAATTTGTCAAGGCTAGTGATTCTTCTCAACAAAGGTTTCCACTTGATGGCAAAAGTGAAATACCTTCACCGGCAAGTTAAGGTTCAAAAGAGCAAAATATATCAACCTCCAAAATCAAACACACGGATCGAGGTAAGAACATTCCTTATGTTTGCCACTATTGCGGAAATAAAGGTCACCCGAAAGGAGATGTCGTTTCGTATAAGGAATGAGAGACTTCATGATGTTCTTGTTTGGGCATCACAAGAAGTTGTGAAACCAAGATCATATGTTAAGACTGATCCCCTTAACGTTACTGAGTTGTAAATCATCAACCTTTAGGAAAGGAATCGGTCTTTGTGATTTTCCTAGTTTTTCCTATAAATGCATACGAATCCTTTTCACAATCGTAATGGTTATCAAAAGGATAACTTCGTAAAGACAAGATCCGATGCTCCTAGTTGGAGAAAGACTAACTTGCAAAGAATAGTCAATCCATTCTCTTCCGAGAAATCTAGAAGAGAGTAATGGGAAAAAGGTTCTCAGTTTGCTCCTACGCACTCGAAGTGGATACCAAAGAGAGTCAATGATGATTTGAATGTGAAAAGGAAACGATTTTCTGAAAATTCCATGACTATGGAGAAGGCAAAGATCCATGATGTTGGAACTTAACAAGTTCTTTGGAAAGATGGACTTGGATGTGAAAGGTTCTAAAAGCGATCTCTTTCATGATAATCCAAAAGATACTTATGGTGATCAAGACATTGTTCACCTCGACATAACTTATTTGTGTTAAAAGTGCATCCTCACCAAGGAATTCCCGCTATGTATACGGTTAGGGGAAGCACGAGAATTGGGGCACCTGATTATGTTCTTGTAAAATTTTGTAGAATCGATTCGATTCTTCTAAAAAGGTATGTCTATAAAATTGAGCAAGATTTGTGTTTTCATTTGCTTAGAATACTTATAATGATCTTGCTTATAGTTCATTTCTACCTAACTTGATCTGTGTTTAAGGTTCTTAAGTGTTTAGGTCTGAAAATAGTAGTTCGGGATGTTTGGACTTCATGGTACATATACCGGGTGTGCATACCATCATTTAAAACCAAAATCCAGGGGTCTAAGTACGCATACCCGTTTTCATACTGCTCCAGGTCACGAAAATTCGTTTGCAAACACGTATGCATACCGACACAGCAGACGCGATATTCGGTAAACTTGTTTTAGCGCCGTAACTTCCTCGTCTGAACTCGGAATGACCTCATTCTTTTTGAATTCTCTTCATATTTGAATTCTCTTCAAAATGGAGATGATAATTCTTGAATTTGGATGAGTTAAGATTGGTCTTTGTCCTGTCTCTTGTTTTTGAGTGATGTGCTCGGTTTCGTCGCACTTGTTCCGCTTCTTTGGACTTGGGCACTTGGTTCTGGAGTACTCCTCTTCTAAACTTATTTGTAGCTTTTACAAGAATGATGTTGGTGAATCAAAAAGAAGGAAGTTCAAGAATGAGTAGTAGTACGCATTAATATGGGATTCTTGAATGTTCACAATCATTTTATGTGAACTATGGTGCATGGTCGTTAATGACTTTGTATGTTCTTCTTTGTTAAGAAAATCTTTTTATACGCCTTTGGTAGCTACTCTTGGTGTAAATACGGGCGAAAAATATTGATTCTACCCTATAAGGACAAATCATCTTATATGTGGATTACGAGTTTGTCTTGATGCCTAGGAAACTTCTTATGAGAATTTATTCTTATTTTTGAGAAGGATTACTAGAGTTTGGAATAGCCATTATTGTGATTACACATAGCTATGTCCAACGTTTTTATCTTCATATTTTTAGGTTTATTTGTTTAAATTCTAAAACTGTTTGGAAGATAATTTTTGCAGTATTAATCTTTATGGTTTTATATATTGCAAATTGTTATGGGATATGTGTGTTTGCGTCTGTGAACTGTCATTATTGTCCCATACCTTGTCAAAAGTAAAGTATTTCGTATGTCGATATGCATGTATTGATAAAAGAATGAATGGACTTTTGACAAATACAAAAGTTAAGCCTATATTGTCAATTTTTGATGGAAGATAGGTTAAAATCTTTTGTTTACAAGGATTATGTCTATTGTATGTCGTTATGCAAATAATGATGGAAAATAGAATGAATCCTTGTGTATTCCGCAGTAATTGATCTTCCCTGATCCATATTTTATGTATTACTGTGAGGTTCCATAAGGTGTCTTATGATGAGCTCTATCGACTGAGTTATTGTTTTAGCTTAGTTGTTGCTCCGTGAGGTACTTTATGTCGAGCATGACCAATTAAAATGATTACTTTTGTGATTAGTTTGGATTTGTATTCCGATTAGATTAATTATGGGATCTCTTGTGATTAATCTAATTGAGTATTTTTGAGTCTCCATAAGTTCACTTATGTTGAGCATTTACGATTAAATTAATCATGGGTTCTCTTGTGGTTAATTTAATTGAGTATTTTGGATTCAAATTCATACCTGTATGTGATTTGTTATGTCCAAATAAATCCTTCTTTTCTCTTGAAATTAAGGTCGCTCTTGTTGTTCGTTCGAATGACATATTATGGGGAGAGTTCTTTTGAACTTATGCTTAATTGCCAAATCTTTGTGGGGAGTGCGAGGCTGTGGAATATTATAGGGGTTGTCTTGTATCTTTAAACTCCTTGATGAATGCATTTAGCTTCGACTTTATGATTGCATCTAAATAAGATGATATGTGTTTCTTTCTTTTGGTCATGAAATGTCTCTTTCGGAAATTTCATTAGGATCCCGTTCTTGTACCTTTGCCAATTTTATTGACAAAAAGGGGGAGAATTAATATGTAGTTCACACTACAAATACATATGGTTTTGGATCATTATGTAAAGGGAGTGGTTTCCATGTGAGATGGAGTATTGACAAAGGGGAGTGATACATATCACCATAGTATTGTTGTTGAAGTTGTGATACAATTGGACTTTGACGTTGTGTAATGATACTATGACACTTTGTATAACAATGATTGAGAACTCTTGTTTTCTTGTTGTTATAGCTATGGATTTTCAACAACGATGATGCTAAACTTACAACCTTTGGGATCATTGGAGTACTTGGAAGTGACGAAGATTTGAGTAATGTTGAAGCTTAGGCATGTGGAATAGGAGCTACAAAAGTTAATTTATTTATTTTTGTATTCCATATGTATTAATAGTTTTGTCACTAAAATTGACAAAGGGGAGATTGTTAGAGCATTACTCGGTTTAACTCGCATGCGTTGCTATCTCAACCATGTTTGTCAATGTTAGTGATCAAAACTATAAGTCTTGATTTCTATCCTATTATAGCTAAAGGTCTCGGACTAGGATAGAAAGTGTAGTTGAGCTCAAGACTCGATGGCAATCATCATACAAGACGAAGGACTACTCAAGGAACTGGTGAAACTTCATCGACTAAAAGGTATGTGGAGACTTGAACTTATGTGTCACTCAAAAGTCTATTTACTCTATCTCCTATTCTTGAGACAACAGTCATTTTGATATATAGACTTTCATTATACACATTTGCTATTTCGAGCCGAGTTTAACTCGCCTATCTATTTCTCGAAATATGTGTTGGTAAGCTTTCGCTTTAGCCAAATTCATCTTTACCTAGTGACGAATGTCATGTTATATTTCAATCACTTTGAAAATTGCTCTGATGAAAAATGGTCTGTGAATAACGGCTATATAACGTTCTCTGAGAATGTTTCAATGATTGAAATGAGAGTTTAGATTACATAACCATTGGTAGGATATAAGCATTGTTGTGGAAACACATATATGTATAAGTCCTTATTCCTTGAACCAAAGTTTGCGAACTTTGTTGATCAAGAGAAACGTAATGTGGCGTGAGCCAAGTCCGCGAACTGACGGAAGTTCTCGACCCGAGAATTTCTGTTGTAGTTTGTGAACTCCTTCCGTGAGCTTAAGTCCGCGAACTTGAGTAGGTTATATCTAAAATCGGTTGTTCTTGAACTCATGTTTAGATAAACTAAGGAATGCTTTTGCAAACCGTGGCTATAAAATTCATGAACCGATTCAAGTGAATCAAACCGTTTTTGCTTCGATTGTGTCTTGTGTAGTTACATAAAATTTAAGCAATTGAACAACTCTCTAACTAGTTCATTTGAGTCATTTGAACTAGTTATGGTGAAGAAGAATATGGTTGATATGAAATTGCTCATATGGCTAACCATTGGTTAACTATTGTTGAACCAACAAATGTCAATGTTTGGGAACGGTTACATAAACCCAAAATTGGACATTTCGTTTGTGTGTAACAAGCTAAGGTTTCGATCCAACGGTTGAGAAATATTAACTTGAATCTAATCAGGTTTTCATCTAACGGTGAATATTGAATGCTTTGTTACCAATTTGTTCGAGAAGATGGAGAAGAAAGAGAAGATGGAGAAGAGAATGGGTCTGCTCGAGTGGGGGTATAGGTATAGGGCAATTTGTTGTGAAGCAGGTGCATCAGGGGAAGATGAGGAGGCCGTAGCGACCGTCGGATGAGGAGTAGATGATCTCGAACAGGCGAGGAAGAATGGGGGTGATCTGGTGTTGAGCGGGAGCAACAATCTTCGATGCGAGGCTGCAGCGACCGTTGGATGCGGAAGATAGAAATCTCAACGGCTTGGAGTGGACGGGCTCGGATCCGGGTCGCGGGTCGGGTCTAGCTCAAGCCCATGTCTTGTAGATGAGTTGCTACTTGTTGGGTTGCAACTGATGCGCGCGCGGGCTTTGGCTTTCTGTTCCATAGACGACTGCCTCCAATTCCTCGCTCTTTTGGCTCCTCAATTTCTCCGAGCTTTATTTATTACCTAAAAACACAAAATTAATTAATACAAATATTTATTCTTGAAAACAAGGATAATACAGAATATGGGATAATATCTGATTTATGAGCACAAAAGATGAGTAAAATGCCAATAAAAGGGTATATAAATATGCACTATTTAGCACTCATCAAATACCCCCAAACCTGAATTTTACTTGTCCTCAAGTGAAACAAAATTAAGAAATCCTAACTATACCCCCGTCGCAGTCTCTCGAATGCATTTAGCGTATGCACTAAGCCTTTAAACCCCTAGGTGTCCCTAGTGGACGAGTTGTAGTCTCGTGAGGGTTTACAAGAGGTGTACCCACAAAACCTTCTCCAACTTCAGAGTGTAAAAGAGTCTCAAGCATCCAAGGAGCTATGAGGACATAGAGTTTCGCATGCTAGTAACATGAAGTTAGAACTACCAAAGAACGCATTCTCATCCTTAAGTGCTTTGAGCGAGAAGTAACCATACCATATGAAAGAATTCGGGTTCGATTGTGATCATAAGCCTCGACTTCGCCTCATTAATAGGGTTTTATGATAATTGCACTCAAAAGATCGCTTTTTTAGTCTCTCATGTGTGCAGGCGGAATAAAGAGAGAAATCCCGCACACGTTGTAGGTAAGAGGGATAACCTTCCCGAAATAAATTCGGAGACTCCACAAAGTGTGGACAAAAAGAATCTTTTTCTGATGATCTCTAAGGAAGGAAATCAACCATTAGCAAGGATGGGAGTACTCACTCACTTTCTCACCCGATCGGCAATTAATATCACTCTCTCATAAGAACCATAGAAACGTCTTCACTCTTTGGTCTTCGGTCTTCAATTGTTGATGACGAACTTCTAAACTTCACAAAACTTGACAATTTTTAACTTTTCTACTCAATTTCCTTGTTGTTTGGATTTTTCTTTTTCAATTCATCTTTACCATGGTGGTATCACTAAGAAAATAAACTACAATATTTTTTTGATTTTTTTTTGATTTTTTTTTTTTTAAATTTAAAATAAGTGAAAATAAAAATACAAATAATGAAACAACTAACTCCATGGACAAAGGACTTTATCACTCAATTTTTCCACAATTTGTATTGTCTTGATTTTATAAATTTTATTGATTCTCATCCTATTTTCTTTGTTGTATGTAACCTTGGACTATATCAACTTTTCTTTCAATATTCTGATGATGCTCCGTTTGCTGACGATGATGTGTTTCTATGGGTCTGCTGATTGAGAGAGAGAGTGATGCTAACTGCAAATCGATATTTAGAAGGAGTTTTCTTCTTTAAACGTCACCCTCATGATTGACAAAAACTAGCACTCAAGAGATCAAAAGTAGTGCTGAAATTGGTGCGAAGTTGGGTAGCTCACCATTCCTACCGGAATTGACGTGCGGTGACACACACTCTAACAAACTTTTCTAGAACGTTGCAAAAATTGATGGTTGGTGCCTCACTTGATGTAAAATGGGTAGTCTCCACTATGGGTGATCACAATTCTACTACCGGATATCTAAACAACACCTAATTCGCTCTCGGTATGGTTAAATCCAACTTTAACGCTCTAATCAACTAAGAAACCCGATTGTGTTCTCCAGTACTTCCAATTTCTGTTATTTCGGTCAGACTCTCTATGTAAACATATCTAGAAGCATGCTAGTGACTCTAAAATCTCTAAAAGTTGGAGGTTTTTATTTGCAAAAAGTTTTGAAATGTTTTTTTTTTTTTTTTTTTTTTTAATTGAAGTAAAACAAAAAGACTAAAAACTCTATATGCAAATGCACCCCCAAACCTAAATCAAACATTGTCCTCAATGTGTCGACAGATAGAAAAAATTTAAACAGTCACATACCAAGAGAACTATGTTGAGTAGAGAAAAGGGAAGAGATTACCGAATGTCGGCGGGAGCAAGGTTAGAGCTTCACTAGTCAAGGCTAGCATCCAACATTCTCAGTGGAGATCATATCGGATTAGCACAATATATGCACAAGAAGACTCAACCGATGCAAGAAGGAAAAATTAACAAGTCCTACTGGCTTATATACAATGAAAATTCACCATACACTAACAATCTAAAGAGTTGAGGATCAACCCAATAGAAAATATGTACAAACATCAACGTCTTACACAAATATAATATGAGAGTGCAAGTAAGACGTGTATGTGAAAATCTAGTTTCCCCAAACCTAAACTTGTCAACAGGTGTGTTTGAGAGCACAAAATCTTGCAATTTTAAAGGTACATCATGCAAAAGGTCTAACTCAAAATGAGTTTTGCTAATAACAGGCAGATATACACATTCCAACTGTGGTTCCCTAAAGGTGTTATACTTTGATGGAAAATAGTCCAAGAGGACTTGGGAAGCACAAAGTTCTAGGCCTAAATTAGGCATTTTCAGAAAAGTTGGTTTTGCAATTTTGTGACAAACTACACCTAGGTTTGGTGGAGGAGTTTCAATCTGTGCCTTAGGAGAGAGATTAGGTACATCTAAGTTGTTTTCATGTATAAGATCATTTGCACCATCACACATTTTCCTAAAGTCAGACAAAGGTAAATCATGCTCACCAGCATAGAACAGTTCATCAATCTCCAGGTCATACTCATCATCATTCTCATGTATAACATAACCAGGAGAGATATCATGTTGTAGTCTAGGCATGGAGTTAGGCACATGCATTGAATCATCCGTGTCAACAGACAATTCAGCTATTCCTAGGTCATATAGCATGCTCATTTTCACAGGACAATTCCACAGGTTCCAAATCAGCATCACATGTATGAATATTAGAAGAAGCATCATTCATAGGGTTCACAGAAGAGACGCCTAACGTCTCTGAACCAAAAGATTCTACTACATTTTCGAAATACGCATGCTCTTCATATTCATCATCATCATAACAAAAATTCATCTCCCCATTAAAAATTTGAGTTCCAGTATACTCATCTACCTCTAGATTAGGTTCAATTGAAGGAGAATTTTCACTAGTGGGTATGCATGTTTCATATGAATGATCATTACATGGGTGTGCACATGGTTCACTAGAGAAGGAAATTCGGACATGTTGCTATATGGATGGTCGTGTATTGCATTCGATTCAAGCCTAGCATTTTGCTCCATGAGCGTTTCCATTACGATTGCAAACACGGAGTTGGGTGAGTATAACATTGTTCAACTTCCCATGATGATGAATGATGCATGTGTGCATGGTCATAGTCACTTCTAGACAATTCGTACATTTGATTATCATGGCTTTCCCTAGACTGCCTAAACTCATGTAAAATGTAGCAGTTCTCAGCAGGGTGGTCTAAGCTACCACATAAGGTACAAGCATAAATTTCATATTGCCTAGGGAAATTAGATTCGACAGATTGCTCATGTAATTGCTTTTCTAAAGCAGATACTTGAGCTTCTAATTGATCTAAAAGTGATGACTGGGTATGAGAAAAGTGTTCATTTTCAACTTGTGGTGGATGATGCATGTGCTCATAATGATTAGGGTATGTGAGGTCAGGGCCCTGAGAAGGCTCATAAAATTCCCTAAAATCACTATGGTATGTGGGTAGTTCATACTGTGAAGCATGCCCGTAAGCAAGCTCTCTAATGGATTTGTTCGTATCCCCAGTTGCAGACCAAAATCCTGACATGATTTAGCAACTCAAATTGAACTCAAAGCCCAGTTGTAGTGGACTCAGTTTGGTTTATTGGGTTTCATTTGGTTTGTGTGGGATTGATATGGTTTTGTGGGCTTTGGTTTATTGGGTTTTTGGTTTGTTGGGAAAGTACAGCCCAGTTGATGTTAAACAGCCCAACAGTGTGGGTTCTAGCCCAGATGATGTGGGCTCAGATGTGTGTACAGCCCAGCAGTATGGCTTATGTGGGCTGAAAGTTCAGAATGCTAAGCCTAGTAAGTGGGCTTCAGCTTATGCAGCCCAGCTGCTCAGTTTGGTTCATTATGGGCTGGTTTGGTTTATTGTGGGCTGGCTTGGGTGCAGAGCCCAGTTGTTGTGGGAAGTTTTGGTTTTTGTGGGCTTTGTAGTTGTGCAAAGCAGGCCTCAAAACCGGGTTTCGATTTATGTTGAGCCCAATGGTTGGGCTTGACTTATATGCGAGCCCCGGTTAAAGATCGATTCTTTGCACAAGACACAGTTTGTGCAAAGCACAGCAGCAGAAGTAGCACAACTCACCTAAATTTGTCACACCCTTTCACAGAACTGAGCACAGAGGTGTGCTTTTTGCTGCTATACAGCACAGGCTATATGAGTGCACAAGAAAACAAGCAGTGCAGAGAGTGTGTAAGGTGCACAGGGTCATACAAGTAAGCTGCTCATGCAAATTCAGTTATTTATCAATTTACTCAGGGCCACAGGATCAGACACATTTTGCATATACTGGTTCATAGATGCACAAATGAGCAATTTTCAGCAGTTTCTAACAGATTCACATGCCACAGAGTGTTAACATACTCAGCTTTCAGAGATTTATGCACAGTTTGGCTAATATGCAGGGGTTTGTGATCACAGCATTATTTCAGAGCCAAGCTCTCATGTGAGTATGGCAAACCAAAATATCAACAGTTCACAGGGTCAATTAATATTCTTGGTTTCCACAGGTTAAGCTCAGAGTTGATGACCAGGGTATAAACAGGTCTAGTTGATGTCATTATGGCTAAAGCTAGCTTGGTTAGCTAGGTTGCAGCTGATGGTGTTAATGTGGCTGCCCAAGCTGCAGCTCACACTCAACAGTATCACTAGGGCTGCAGCTGACTTGGCTGCCCAAGTTACATCTCAACTCTACAGCTACAGGGCTAACAGCTAACAAGCTTAGCTAGAATGCAACTTAAGCTTAGCAGCTACAGGGCACTGCAGCTAAGGACAGGGCAGATGGCTCACTATGCACAGAGCAATGCACTAGGCACAGAGCAAAGCACTAGGCACAGAGCAATGCACTAGGCACAAGGCAGATGACTCACTAGGCACACAAGCACAGATTCACAGGTCTAGCAGGCAAGCAGGGTAATGGCACAGGTTATGCTCAGGTCATATAAGGATCATTCACAGCTTAAGCTCAAACTTGCAGCTTCAGGGGGCTAGCAAGGTGGCAGAGTAGCTAATTCACAGTGTATGCTCAGGCAAATACAAGGTTAAGCAAAAATCAGGGTTCATTCACAGGTCATGCTCATGCAACTTGTTCATACTCATACAACTCAGGTATAGATGCTAGCCTAACATGGTTTATAGGTCATGCTCATACAACTCAGGTGTGTTCACTTATCATGGAGCCACTTACCTGAATTGCAGTTTGCTCAGGGCTTTGTGTACTCAGGTTCCTTGGCCTTACTCAGCAGCTCAGCAGGTACCTGCTAGCTCAACACAAAAGTTTAGTTCCCATATTTGCTTAACAGAACCAGCTAGCATAGATGAGGGTTTTAGCAATGGGTATTTGATGGATTAGGCCAATGTAGCTGGATTGAACCCAATGTGACAGATTAGGCCGGTGCATGGGAATGGTGACCCGATGTGATAATGTGCAAATGAGAATACACAACAGATGGAGTAAAGATGCAAGAATGCAAAAGCGAGAAAATGACAAAATAATCAGAGTCAAGAAAGATGCTTGTGAGTAGATGCAATGATAAAATAAGAACTACAATGCAAGGCTACAAATAAATGCAATGAACTAAATGCACCGAGATGAGGTAATGATGCGGGGATATGAAAGTTACAACTAATATGTACAGGGTAGTTGAAAAACAGCTAAGGATAGGCCAATGATCAACAGGGCACGCCAAGTCCCCGGCAACGGCGCCAAAAACTTGGTAGGCCTTTAAGATGGTGTTTATTTATGTGCCTACATGTAATAACCGCAAGTGCACGGCGTCTATCGGAGACGTGGAAAGTACGGGTCGAACCACAGAGACTTTTGGTGCTATGATTGATCAAGAGGGCTTACTTAACTGAATTTCAGGTGGTAATGTGTAACACAGGGATTTTGTGCCGATACGGCTAAGTTGAAGGATAATGAAGTAAAGAATGATAAACAGTGACAATGGGGTGCTAGGGTTATCAATTCCACCTCTAAATTCCTAGTATGTGTTCAACTAGGTGGAGTTTCTTGTTTTATGGCAATTAAGGATAAGGTGTCAATTTTATCACTTAGCTAAGGAGTTTCACCTAATGATAACTCAATTATCAGCTAAGGCACTAACCTAGAGCACTAGTTGTCTAATTAAGCACAACTAGTCAAAAGAATTAGCATTTTAACTCTAAGGCTTGAGCTGAAGCATAGCCAATGCAATTTTAGCCTAACTACAATGTATACTTCGCATGCATTGTGAGAGAAGAACATTGGGTGCTAGAACTGAGATTATCTTTATAATTTAACACTCAAGACATCTCAAATACATTTGAAATCATAACATAGAATTAGGGTTTCACTGAAACCCTAGCAACTTAAATTAGAACATCAATTAAATGATTAAACTACCAATTAAACCTAAATTGCTGCTCTGGCTAATCCAGGCATGAACCCTAACACACACAGTTCACTGCTATTTATACATGCAAAGAAAATATCAAACCCTAAATCTTTTCAAAACATGAAATAAATGCAAACCCAATCTCTGATAGCCTCTGAATCGAGCTCTCCTCTGCTTGTGCGGCTCTTGATTGATGTTTGCTCAATTGATTTGATGTAGGAGAAACCCTAGCTCTAGTTGTCTCTAACCTAGCTTCTAGGGTATGGAGAAGCTATGTTAGAGACATCTCGAGACAGAGTGATGGAGCGGCTGGGTAGGTGCTACTGATGGAGTTATTGGTGATGGAGGAA
The DNA here is from genome assembly GCA_023531295.1 of Papaver armeniacum. Lineage (NCBI taxonomy): Eukaryota > Viridiplantae > Streptophyta > Magnoliopsida > Ranunculales > Papaveraceae > Papaver > Papaver armeniacum. The sequence continues at coordinate 73,942 of JAJJWW010005481.1, read as the reverse complement.
GGTGATGAAGGTGGCGACCGCAATGGTATGGTCGGGGAGAGGGGAATGGGTTTTGCGAGAGGAGTTGGTCGGAGAAGAAAGAGAAGATGGAGAAGAGAATGGGTCTGCTCGAGTGGGGGTATAGGTATAGGGCAATTTGTTGTGAAGCAGGTGCATCAGGGGAAGATGAGGAGGCCGTAGCGACCGTCGGATGAGGAGTAGATGATCTGAACGGCTGAGGAAGAATGGGGGTGATCTGGTGTTGAGAGGGAGCAACAATCTTCGATGCGCGAGGCTGCAGCGACCGTTGGATGCGGAAGATAGAAATCTCAACGGCTTGGAGTGGACGGGCTCGGATCCGGGTCGCGGGTCGGGTCTAGCTCAAGCCCATGTCTTGTAGATGAGTTGCTACTTGTTGGGTTGCAACTGATGCGCGCGCGGGCTTTGGCTTTCTGTTCCATAGACGACTGCCTCCAATTCCTCGCTCTTTTGGCTCCTCAATTTCTCTGAGCTTTATTTATTACCTAAAAACACAAAATTAATTAATACAAATATTTATTCTTGAAAACAAGGATAATACAGAATATGGGATAATATCTGATTTATGAGCACAAAAGATGAGTAAAATGCCAATAAAAGGGTATATAAATATGCACTATTTAGCACTCATCAATATATTGCCAGTAGTTGCTGATTTTCTTTTTCTTTTTCTTTCTTGAGTCCAAACTTTGTTTGTCTTGTATCTTTTGGCTTTTGCATTTCATATAGATTTTGTTTGTCCTGTTGCTTTTAGATTTTTGTTTAGCTTGCCTTTGTCTTGTTTGTTTTCATATCATATAGTCAATCTTAGTTATATAAATATCCGTAGGATCGGTTGCTTTTGTATTTTGTCCTGTATCTATTGGTATTGCATAGATTATATATATAAACTGCATAATAGCTCAGTTAATTGTGGTTCATAGCATATGTACATAATATCTTAGCTTTTCACATTTCCGTTATTTGGTTTTTATGTCTTTAGCTTAACTTAATGCTAGTCTATTGTACTCTATAGCTTTTGGCCATTTCATTTGTCTGTACAAAGTAACATCTTATTAGTTTGCTTTTCCCACTTATAGCTTGTCTGTAGATACTAAGTTGTACATAATCCTTGTCAGGTAGTTTTGGGGTTTTTCTTAGTCATTTTCTTTGTGTCATTTGGAACGCTTAACTTTGTTATTTTGAGCAGTGTAACCCGTGCTTGTTTTTCAATACCATTTAGAATTCTAGGAGTCCATCTCCTATTGTAGGTCGGTGCTAAAATTTGTGAAGTAGTTTAAAATGCCTCTTTTGATTTTACATTTCAGTTAGATTTCTTTGATATGTAGCTTTTGTTAGTTTAATTCTTCTTTGACCTGTAGCTAGTATTTTTTATTTTATTTTTGAATTATTTATATCCTGTCGAATTTTTTATAGCCAATAGGTGCATAGTCTGTTGTTTTAGTAGAGATTTTATTTTTAATGTAGCCTTTGTATTTCGCATTTCACTTAGGAATTTTGTCCTGTAGCTTTTAAGCATTTAAATTTTTCATTTTTGTTCACTTAAAGCTTGTCTGTAGTAGAATATGTACTAGTGCAATCTGTAGTTTTTTTTTTTTCTTCTTCTTCGTAGCTTTTGTTTTCCCATTTCATTTCCATTCAATTAGCTGCATCTCGTCGTGTTTTTCCTTTTTAGCCGTTTAAATTGTATCTGTTATGAATATATACTGTAATAGATCATAAATAATTTGCTGATAGTTGCATTACTCAGTAGCATCCCGTGTTTAAACTCATTTTAGTTTATCTTTGTGTAGTGTCTTCGCAATCTGTAGCTTTTCAACATTTGCATCAAATAATTTTTCTTTCAGTAGAATCTTGTCTGTAGTAAACATTCAGGTAATTAGGTTGTAGCACAGAGTCTCATTGCTTAATAATCATTTTCCTTTTTAACTTAGTTTGGTCATAGTTCAATATAGGTTGTAATATCATTTAGTCATTTCATTTTTTTTCTTTACATAAGTGCATCATTTTGTTTTATTTTTTGTAGCTTGTCTGTAGTTGAACACTATTATTGGTTAGTTGGAGTATATAGTCTAGTATAGGTTAAGGCGTAGCTTCACATAGTGCTAGTAGTATTTCACTTTTAGACCATAAGTCATCCATGTTTTGTAACATATCATTTCATATGTAGTTAGTGTTCCATTTTTGTCTTTGTTAGTGGCATTAGGTTCTAAATCTATGTTCCTTTATTGTTAGTGTTTCCATAAATTTTTTCATCAGCTCTTAACTTCCCACAATCTTTAGTGCCATTTGAATGTTTTAAGGTGCATCATAGAATTTTGCATTTCCGCTAGTGTATATATGTCTTTCTTTTATTTGCACACTTCTGGGTACTGAACGGTTTTCTTGAGCTTATCAGGTACTCACCAAGCTGCTGTACAAGCCAAAGGATAGAAGAAAATGAAGGCACATCTGCACTGCCTACTGTAGCATGTCGCAGGAATTGTATGTAGTTAGAGAAACTGCCACACAAAGGTGAGAACAAAGAGATTCAAAAGAAAAGAGGGAACATTCAGTTCCAAATAGTTTTCTGCCGGATGCGCACCGAAGGTAAGTTTTTTGAACTTTACAACAAAATGACGTCTTTGCCTTTGTAATTGCTTGGCCTGAATGGTTTAATCATTGGTTTAACAACTGAGCTTCATACTTTGTTAACAAATACGAGTTGGCCTCTCGTTAGTTAACCATATATTTATTGCTATAATCCAGTTGAAATCCAGTTTAGGATTGATAGACCTCGAAGCTCTGCCATTGTTACAGCAGCAACACTGTAAAAAAATTAGTTTTTGTCATTTTTCTTTACTAGTAATAATTGTGTTTAGTTTATTGTGTTTGCTGTTTAGGATACATTCTAGTGGTTTGTATACATTCTTATATGCATCATTCTGTTTAGGATTTGTTAGTAGCATTTAGAATATATTCGTTTCATTTTATTTCTAAAAAAAAAAAAAAAGATGTCTGGATTTTGGACTGGTGTTAGGGATGAGAGATCATTTCATAAATCAATTAGAGAACTTGCACAAGAGCATACTTCACATTATGAGAATCCGATAGACCATGGTTTTAATAACTTTAGGGAATATTACGGACCTTTTCAAGGTCCAAAGCTACAATATATAGACCCTAATTGTTATCCACACAATTACCAGTCACCACCATAGGATGTTGAACAATTTTGTACTCCATTGAGCCCTTGTATGCAATATGTGATGGAAAATATCAAACTCATTGAACAAAATAATGCTAGATTCGAATTGCAAGCATTGTATGATAATCCATATAACAACACATCTGAATTTCCCTTCGGTAGTAGACCTCATGCACAACCATGTACTGAATATCCATATGAAACGAGGATATCCACTATTGAAGACTCTCCTTCCATAGAACAACTTAATATGATTCTGAAAATGAACCTTACTCATTTACTAAATGAAGAAAGGAAGGAAATTCATAATGCGATGTTTGTTAGTCCTAATGAAGTAAATTTTGAATATAGTGTTTATGTTTCTACTCAGGAAATTAATATTGAATATGAACCTAATGTAGAGGTAAACGAGTAGAATAGAGACACTATGGTTTTGAATAGGAAATTGCATTCTTGTTACGATGATGATGGTAATAATGATTTCATGTTAGAAGAACATGTTTTTTCTGAAAATATTCTTATGGAATCTTATGTTTCTGAGACATTAGACTCCATTGCTGCTGCTTCTGATTTTCTTATTCGTAACACTGAATTTTTGAATGATGTGGCTACTGACTTTGGGCTTGTATAATTGTTCTGTGAAAAAGAGCATGACGCAAAGTTTGTATCCGACTTAGGGAAAGTTGAATTCTCTGTTGACACTAATGATTTTATCCATGGATATAAATCTATGTGTCTGATTCCCTGCCTAGCTCGCAATATGCTGCTTCTTCTGATTCTGAATTGGGGCTTGTTAATTTATTCAATGAACATGAGCATGATCTTATACTTGTTTCTGACTTAGGGAGAGTTGAATCGTGTAATGATATAGATGAAAATAACTTAGACAGATCTGATTCCCTGCTTAAGTCACAACATGATTGTCTTAATGTCGACCAAGAGGTTGTCAAACCCACTTTGTGGACAGCTCCAAGCCTTGGGTTAGATCTGTGTGCTTCTCAAGTCCTCTTGGACCATTTTGCAGCGAAGTATAATGTCTTTAAGGAGCCACAATTGTAATGTGTATCTCTGCCTGTTCCTAACAATGTCCACTTTGAACTAGATCTTGTGCATGATGCACCTCTAAAATTTCTAGACTTTGTGCCCAAAAGCATATCTATTGAAAAATCTAGGTTTGCGGGTAGCTCATCTTGTCTGGCAGCCTCACTTAAATTTCTGTCCTGTTATAAACCTGTGAGGCTACCAAAATCTCTGCATACAGTCTTTTGGGTTGATCCTCAACTCTTTAGATTGTTGGTTTATGGTGAATTATCTTTGTATATAATCCAATAGGTTCAAATCTCTATTTTGAGTCAGTTTGATTTTTTTTTCTATATATAAATGTGCTAATCCAATGTGATTTCATCTGAATTCCTATTGGGTTCTAGCATTGAATAATAGAGTTCAAAACTTGCTTTCGCCGACATCCGGTAATCTCTTTCCTTTTCCTCTACTCAACGTGGTTCTCTTGGTATGTTGTAGTATAATTTTTTTATCCTTTGAAACATCAAGGACAATGTTTAGTTTAGGTTTGGGGGTGAAGAGTAGATACCTTGACTCATCACTTTGTGTCTATCATTGAAACTGAACTCTGCCATGTTAAAAAAAAATAAAAAAAATGAATAACTTGTTGAGCTCATCTACCTTTTTTTGTGGTGTCTGCATATGTAATATCTTAGGATTCTTAATCTAGATGACAAGGCACCACTTGGTTCTAGCAAAATTCACATGTGATAAAAAACTTACACATGCACGATCTACCAATACATGTATAGTGTCGGGCCGCATGTGTTTCATCGGTTAAGTAGACTGCCAATCATTTTAGAATACTGAATGAGACTTGACTAACTTGTTCTTTGGTTGGATGGGATAAAAGTTGGAGGATACATTAAGAAACGCAACCATTGAATTTGACCGGGTACATCGAAAAGGGATACCTCTTGCTAAGAGTCATGTAATTTTTCTTTTTCTTCATAAGTCAAAAGTGTTATTATTATATTGTTCTTGTTCTCTTGAAGTATTTCATCAGTTGAAAAACAAAATATGAAAAAAAAAAAAGAAAAAAGGTAAAAATTCAGAAAAACAAAAGAAAACCAAAAAAAATAGATAAATAATTGATAAAGGAGTCCATTGTGTTATGTATCAAATGTTAGTCAATGTTTCTCTCTTGCCTCAAAAATAAGAGAGTAGTCGATGTAAATTAGAGTCATGTTTTGTTATATGTTGTAAATAGTATTGCAATAAGCAAGGGAGGGTGTAAGCCATCGATGTACAATGCGGGTAAACTGAAATATCACCAACTCTTAGGTGGACATTCACAATTCTCGTAAAGCCAGACAACTAGCTTGGCTTTGAATTCGGTTCTTAGCTAAAAACTATCTCTTGGTAATTGGCAGTCATAATTTCTGATCATTCTCAATATATGTGTAGATACACTTTACACTCTTATCAGTTGTCCTTAGTTGTTCCAGTGCTAGAATCGTGCCTTTGAAAGCTAGATTGATAGATCCATTTTGCCGTGAGCTTAAACTGAAATACATGTGTCACACATCATACAAAGTGAGCTCTCTTTTGACCTAGAACTTTGTGGGTATGTTCTAAGCAAACCCTCACGAGACTTCAATTCGTCCACTAAGGACACTTAGTGGTTTAAAAGGCTTATTGCATTCGCTAAATGCAATCGAGAGATCAGCGACAGTGGTGTAGCTAGGATTTTCTTAGTTTTTTTTTTCTTATTTACTCGAGGTCGAGCAAAATTCAGGTTTGGGGGTGTGATAAGTGTCTGAAAATGCATATTTCTATGTCATTTTGTTGGCATAGAAATATGGATTTTAAGAGGAACATTTTATGCCAAATTATGGATTTTACTTTTTTTTGTAGTATAATTGCTTTATCTAATTTAATTTGTGATTTTAGGTAGTTAAATAAAGCTTGGAAATATGGAGAAACAAAAGGAGAAGAGAATTGGTGGTCAGAGGCAGAAAGCTAGAGCTTCGCGGAATAGCTGGGAGAAGTGTAGAAGAAATGTCGTGCAAAAGACAGTTGTAATTGGCTTGCGCTCATGATGCCATCCACTTGCAGTTCCTCTTACAGTCTGTTTGCATAGTTCTTAGTAGAAGAAGTGGGATTGATGCTTAAAAGAAAAAGTGGGCTTGATAGAAGAAGTAAACCCAGGGCCTGGCCCGTTTCTGTACCCGTTTCATCAAATTCGCTTAACACAAATTTGCCTCCCCATTTCTCCCCGAAACACCTTCACTACCAGAAAACCTAGTTCATTTCTCACCATTACCTTTGATGACAACAGAACCACTTTCATCTCCTCCTTCCCCACCTATGTGTACTCTTTCCCATACCATCTTTGTGTGAACCCATACCCCCATCTACCACATCCACCAAACCTCTACAAATCTACCTTTTCTCTTTCCCATTTCACAGTACTATTTGCTTTCTTTGTTGTCTGTATCCTGTTGAGCTACTTTTGAAGCTACAAATTGGTTCACTTCTTTTGACAAGAGAATTGGGTATGGGAGGTCAATCTATGAATTATGTTGAGACAATTCAAGGAGTTAATTGCAACAAGGGAAGAAAAGAAATCTGAAATTGTTGGAGTGAAGTATAAGTTGTCGTATGAAATCAATCGAAGACTCCCTCAATTGCAGCATGTTATGTGACGTCAATGGAGTGGTTGAAGGCAGTGGAGTGTATTTCAGCTGTATTTGGTGAGTGATCGATATCTCAATCACTAATTTCAGCTGTAACTGTGGAGATATTAAAAACCCAATTTATGGTGAAATTGATGTATAAATAGAGATGGGTCTGTATGCCCGGATTATCCGGTGCACCTAGCTGTAGTTATGTTTGTTTTCAGTATTTTCATCATGTTTTAATTTAACAACTAGGGTTTAGATGAAACCCTTAATCTATTGCTAGTTTGATTCATGTTTTCGATATTGTTCTTGTTGTGCTTAAAATGATATAAGAATGGTCTAATCATTGTGTCATAGTATGTTTTCTATGCAACATAGGTAGTTAGAATAACCATGTATTGTGCTTCAACTCATGCTTTTATGCTTAATTCGATCTGTGATTGGTTGTGTTGTAATAAGACAGCTAATGCTAGGGATTGATTACCTTAGTTGATATTAGATCATCCATTTAATAATACCCTGTATAAACGACGGACTACAATCCTGACCGGTGTCCATTACAAGGGACAAGAGCATTATTGAGACTGAATCAACATAGCATAGGTTAAGCGGTGAATTCGACTGCCCTAGTACTCCATTTATCTACTTGTTTACAACTTTATTTGCATTCTTAGTTAATCTCTGCAATCATCTTAGTCGTATCGACAAACCTCCGTTTTGAAACCCTTTTCGTATTTAAATCAGTAATAGTAGAACCTTATAAGTTTAGTTTCACCAATCTAACTCCCCGTAGGATCGACCCGTATTTGCCTCTATCTATATTCTACACACCGTGTGCTTGCGGTATATAATCGTAGGTTTCTAAATCATACCAAGTTTTTGGCGCCGCTGCCAGGGATTTGGCAAATGGTGTAGTAGATTTTTAGGTTCTGTTTTGCTAGTTTATAAATAGGATTGTACATAGTCTATGTTTTCTTATTAAAAAAAAATCCAAAAAGAGTTGTTGGCATTGATTTTACTATCTCATGCTAGTGTTCTTATTTTTCTTTAGTTTTCATTTCATTCTAGCGATACTATTTAGTTAATCCACTACCTTGTTTGTATATATTGCCAGTAGTTGCTGATTTTCTTTTTCTTTTTCTTTCTTGAGTCCAAACTTTGTTTGTCTTGTATCTTTTGGCTTTTGCATTTCATATAGATTTTGTTTGTCCCGTTGCTTTAAGATTTTTGTTTAGCTTGTCTTTGTCTTGTTTGTTTTCATATCATATAGTCAATCTTAGTTATATAAATATCCGTAGGATCTGTTGCTTTTGTATTTTGTCCTGTATCTATTGGTATTACATAGATTATATATATAGACTGCATAATAGCTCGGTTACTTGTGGTTCATAGCTTATGTACATAATATCTTAGCTTTTCACATTTCCGTTATTTGATTTTTATGTCTTTAGCTTAACTTAATGCTAGTCTAGTGTACTCTATAGCTTTTGGTCATTTCATTTGTCTGTACAAAGTAACATCTTATTAGTTTTCTTTTCCCACTTATAGCTTGTCTGTAGATACTAAGTTGTACATAATCCTTGTCAGGTAGTTTTGGGGTTTGCTTAGTCATTTTCTTTGTGTCATTTGGAACACTTAACTTTGCTATTTTCAGTAGTGTAACCCGTGCTTGTTTTTCAATACCATTTAGAAGTCTAGGAGTCCATCTCCTATTGTAGGTCGGTGCAAAAATTTGTGAATTAGTTTAAAAAGCCTCTTTTGATTTTACATTTCAGTTAGATTTCTTTGATCTGTAGCTTTTGTTAGTTTAATTCTTCTTTGAACTGTAGCTAGTATTTTTTATTTTATTTTTGAATTATTTATATCCTGTCGAAATTTTTATAGCCAATAGGTGCATAGTCTGTTGTTTTAGTAGAGATTTTATTTTTTATGTAGCCTTTGTATTTCGCATTTCACTTAGGAATTTTGTCCTGTAGCTTTTAAGCATTTGAATTTTTCATTTTTGTCCACTTAAAGCTTGTCTGTAGTAAAATATGTACTAGTGCAATCTGTATTTTTTTTTCGTAGCTTTTGTTTTCCCATTTCATTTCCATTCAATTAGCTGCATCTCGTCGTGTTTTTCCTTTTTAGCCGTTTAAATTGTATCTGTTGTGAATATATACTGTAATAGATCATAAATAATTTGCTGATAGTTGCATTACTCAGTAGTATCCCGTGTTTAAACTCATTTTAGTTTATCTTTGTGTAGTGTCTTTGCAATCTGTAGCTTTTCAACATTTGCATCAAATAATTTTTCTTTCAGTAGAATCTTGTCAGTAGTAAACATTCAGGTAATTAGGTTGTAACACAGAGTCGCATTGCTTAATAATCATTTTCCATTTTAACTTAGTTTGGTCATAGTTCAATATAGGCTGTAACATCATTTAGTCATTCCATTTTTTTCTGTACATAAGTGCATCATTTTGTTTTATTTTCTGTAGCTTGTCTATAGTTGAACACTATTATTGGTTAGTTGGAGTATATAGTCTAGTATAGGTTAAGGCGTAGCTTCACATAGTGCTGGTAGTATTTCACTTTTAGACCATAAGTCATCCATGTTTTGTAACATATCATTTCATATGTAGTTAGTGTTCCATTTTTGTCTTTGTTAGTGGCATTAGGTTCTGAATCTATGTTCCTTTATTGTTAGTGTTTCCATAAATTTTGTCATCAGCTCTTAACTTCCCACAATCTTAAGTGCCATTTGAATGTTTTAAGGTGCATCATAGAATTTTGCATTTCCGTTAGTGTATATATGTCTTTCTTTTATTAGCACACTTCTGGGTACTGAACGGTTTTCTTGAGCTTAATAGGTACTCACCAAGCTGCTGTACAAGCCAAAGGATAGAAGAAAATGAAGGCACATCTGCACTGCCTACTGTAGCATGTCGCAGGAATTGTATGTAGTTAGAGAAACTGCCACACAAAGGTGAGAACAAAGAGATTCAAAAGAAAAGAGGGAACATTCAGTTCCGAATAGTTTTCTACCGGATGCGCACCGGAGGTAAGTTTCTTGAACTTTACAACAAAATGACGTCTTTGCCTTTGTAATTGCTTAGCCTGAATGGTTTAATCATTGGTTTAACAACTGAGCTTCATACTTTGTTAACAAATACGAGTTGGCCTCTCGTTAGTTAACCATATATTTATTGCTATAATCCAGTTGAAATCCAGTTTATGATTGATAGACCTCGAAGCTCTGCCATTGTTACATCAGCACCATAGTAAAAAATTAGTTTTTGTCATTTTTCTTTACTAGTAATAATTGTGTTTAGTCTATTGTGTTTGTTGTTTAGTTTTACTGGTTTGTATACATTCTTATATGCATCTTTCTGTTTAGAATTTTTTAGTAGCATTTAGAATATATTCGTTTCATTTTATTTCTAAAAAAAAAAAAAAAAAAAAAAGATGTCTGGATTTTGGACTGGTGTTAGGGATGAGAGATCATTTCATAAATCTATTAGAGAACTTACACAAGAGCATGATTCACATTATGATAATCCCAAAGACCAAGGTTTTAATAACTTTAGGGAATATTACGGACCTTTTCAAGGTCCTGGGCTACAATATATATACCCTAATTGTTATCGACACAAGTACCGGTCACCACCATGGGATGTTGAACAATTTTGTACTCCCTTGAGCCCTTGTATGCAATATTTGATGGAAAATATCAAACTCATTGAACAAAATAATGCTAGATTCGAATTGCAAGCATTGTATGATAATCCATATAACAACACATCTGAATTTCCCTTCAGTAGTGGACCTCATGCACAACCATGTACTGAATATCCATATGAAACGAGGATATCCACTATTGAAGACTCTAAGGAAATTCATAATGCGATGTTTGTTTGTCCTAATGAAGTAAATTTTGAAAATAGTGTTTATGTTTATACTCAGGAAATTAATATTGAATATGAACCTAATGTAGAGGTAAACGAGTGGAATAAAGACGCTATGGTTTTGAATAGGAAATTGCATTCTTGTTACGATGATGATGATAATAATGATTTAATGTTAGAAGAACATGTTTTTTCTGAAAATATTCTTATGAAATCTTCTGTTTCTGAGACATTAGACTCCATTGTTGTTGCTTCTGATTTTCTTATTCGTAACACTGAATTTTTGAATGATGTGGCAACTGACTTAGGGCTTGTACAATTGTACTGTGAAGAAGAGCATGACGCAAAGTTTGTATCCGACTTAGGGAAAGTTGAATTCTCTGTTGACACTAATGATTTTATGCATGAATAAAAATCTTTTGTGTCTGATTCCCTGCCTAGGTCGCAATATGTTGCTTCTTCTGATTCTGAATTGGGGCTTGTTAATTTATTTAATGAACATGAGCATGATCTTATACCTGTTTCTGACTTAGGGAGAGTTGAATCGTGTAATGATATAGATGAAAAATAACTTAGACAGATCTGATTCCCTACTTAAGTCACAACATGATTGTCTTAATGTCGATCAAGAGGTTGTCAAACCCACTTTGTGGACAGCTCCAAGCCTTGGGTTAGATACATGTGCTTCTCAAGTCCTGTTGGACCATTTTGCAGCGAAGTATAATATCTTTAAGGAGCCACAGTTGTAATGTGTATCTCTGCCTGTTCCTAACAATGTCCAGTTTGAACTAGACCTTGTGCATGATGCACCTCTAAAATTGCTAGACTTTGTGCCCAAAAGCATATCTATTGAAAAATCTAGGTTTGCGGGTAGCTCATCTTGTCTGGCAGCCTCACTTAAATTTCTGTCATGTTATAAATGTGTGAGGCTACCAAAATCTCTGCATACAGTCTTTTGGGTTGATCCTCAACTCTTTAGATTGTTGGTTTATGGTGAATTATCTTTGTATATAATCCAATAGGTTCAAATCTCTATTTTGAGTCAGTTTGATTTTTTTTTTCTATATATAATTGTGCTAATCCAATGTGATTTCAGCTGAGTTCCTGTTGGGTTCAAGCATTGAATAATAGAGTTCAAAACTTGCTTTCGCCGACATCCGGTAATCTCTTTCCTTTTCCTCTCCTCAACATGGTTCTCTTGGTATGTTGTAGTATAATTTTTTATCTTTTGAAACATCGAGGACAATGTTTAGTTTAGGTTTGGGGTAAATAGTAGATACCTTGACTGTCACTGTGCCTATCATTGAAACTGAACTCTGCCATGTTAAAAAAAATAAAAATAAAAATAAATGAATAACTTGTTGAGCTCATCTACCTTGATTTGTGGTGTCTGCATATGTAATATCTTAGGATTCTAAATCTAGATGACAAGGCACCACTTTGGTTCTAGCACAATTCACATGTGATAAAAAACTTGCACATGCACGATCTACCAATACATGTATAGCGTCGGGCCGCAGGTGTTTCATCGGTTAAGTAGACTGCCAATCATTTTAGAATACTGAATGAGACTTGACTAGCTTGTTCTTTGGTTGGATGGGATAAAAGTTGGAGGATACATTAAGAAACGCAACCATTGAATTTGACCGGGTACATCGAAAAGGGCTACCTCTTGCTAAGAGTCATGTAATTTTTCTTTTTCTTCATAAGTCAAAAGTGTTATTATTATATTGTTCTTGTTCTCTTGAAGTATTTCATCAGTTGAAAAAAAAAAATCAGAAAAAAAAAAGAAAAAAGGTAAAAATTCAGAAAAACAAAAGAAAAACAAAAAAAATAGATAAATAATTTATAAAGGAGTCCATTGTGTTATGTTTCAAATGTTAGTCAATGTTTCTCTCTTGCCTCAAAAATAAGAGAGTAGTCGATGTAAATTAGAGTCATGTTTTGTTATATGTTGTAAATAGTATTGTAATAAGCAAGGGAGGGTATAAGCCATCGATGTACAACGCGGGTAAACTGAAATATCACCAACTCTTAGGTGAACATTCACAATTCTCGTAAAGCCAGCTAACTAGCTTGGCTTTGAATTCGGTTCTTAGCTAAAAACTATCTCTTGGTAATTGGCAGTCATAACTTATGATCATTCTTAATATATGTGTAGATACACTTTACACTCTTATCAGTTGTCCTTAGTTGTTCCAGTGCTAGAATCGTGCCTTTGAAAGCTAGATTGACAGATCCATTTTGCTGTGAGCTTAAACTGAAATACATGTGTCACACATCATACAAAGTGAGCTCTCTTTTGACCTAGAACTTTGTGGGTATGTTCTAAGCAAACCCTCACGAGACTTCAACTCGTCCACTAGGGACACTTAGTGGTTTAAAAGGCTTATTGCATTCGCTAAATGCAATCGAGAGACCAGCGACAGTGGTGTAGCTAGTATTTTCTTAGTTCTTTTTTCCTTTATTTACTCGAGGTCGAGCAAAATTCAGGTTTGGGGGTGTGATAAGTGTCTGAAAATGCATATTTCTATGTCATTTTGTTGGCGTTAATCCCTTCTCATGTGCTTTAACTACACATTTTATGCCAAATTATGGATTTTACTTTTTTTGTAGTATAATTGCTTTATCTAATTTAACTTGTGATTTTAGGTAGTTAAATAAAGCTTGGAAATATGGAGAAACAAAAGGAGCAGAGAATTGGTGGTCAGAGGCAGAAAGCAAGAGCTTCTTGGAATGGCTGGGAGAAGTGTAAAAGAAATGTCGTGCAAAATATAGTTGCAATCGGCTTGCGCTCATGATGCCATCCACTTGTAGTTCCTCTTACAGTCTGTTTGCATAGTGCTTAGAAGAAGAAGTGGGATTGATGCTTAAAAGAAGAAGTGGGCTTGATAGAAGAAGTAAACCCATGGCCTGACCCGTTTCATCAAATTCGCTCAACACAAATTCGCCTCCCCATTTCTCCCCAAAACACCTTCACTACCAGAAAACCTAGTTCATTTCTCACCATTACCTTTGATGACAACAGAACCACTTTCATCTCCTCCTTCGCCACCTCTGTGTACTCTTTCCCATACCATCTCTGTGTGAACCCATACCCCCATCTACCACATCCACCAAACCTCTACAAATCTACCTTTTCTCTTTCCCATTTCACAGTACTATTTGCTTTCTTTGTTGTCTGTATCCTGTTGAGCTACTTTTGAAGCTACAAATTGGTTCACTTCTTTTGACAAGAGAATCGGGTATGAGAGGTCAATCTCTGAATTATGTTGAGACAATTCAAGGAGTTAATTGCAACAAGGGAAGAAAAGAAATTGAAATTTTTGGAGTGAAGTATAAGTTGCCGTATGAAATCAATCGAAGACTCCCCCAATTGCAGCATGTTATGTGACGTCAATGGAGTGGTTGAAGGCAGTGGAGTGTATTTCAGCTGTATTTGGTGAGTGATCGATATCTCAATCCCTAATTTCAATCACTAATTTCAGCTGTAACTGTGGAGATATTAAAAACCCAATTTATGGTGAAATTGATGTATAAATAGAGATGGGTCTGTGATGTAAAAGGCATACCCGGATTAGCCGGTGCACCTAGCTGTAGTTATGTTTGTTTTCAGTATTTTCATCATGTTTTAATTTAACAACTAGGGTTTAGATGAAACCCTTAATCTATTGCTAGTTTGATTCATGTTTTCGATATTGTTCTTGTTGTGCTTAAAATGATATATGAATGGTCTAATCATTGTGTCACAGTATATTGCTTTCACCATTTGTTTGCTATGCAACATAGTAGTTAGAATAACCCTGTATTGTGCTTCAACTCATGCTTCAATGCTTAATTCGATCTGTGATTAGTTGTGCTGTAAGAAGACAACTAATGCTAGGGATTGATTACCTTAGTTGATATTAGATCGTCCATTTAAGAATACCCTGGATAAACGGCGGACTACAATCCTGACCGGTGTCCATTACAAGAGACAAGAGCATTATTGAGACTGAATCGACGTAGCATAGGTTAAGCGATGAATTCGACTGCCCTAGTACGTACTCCATTTATCTACTTGTTTACAACTTTATTTGCATTCTTAGTTAGTCTCTGCAATCATCTTAGTCGTATAGACAAACCTCCGTTTTGAAACCCTTTTCGTATTTAAATCAGTAATAGTAGAACCTTATAAGTTTAGTTTCACCAATCCAACTCCCCGTAGGATCGACCCGTATTTGCCTCTATCTATATTCTAGACACCGTGCGCTTGCGGTATATAATCGTAGGTTTCTAAATCCTACCATTTAGTGGAACATTTTCTTGGTGCAACTTCAAAAACTTGCACTTCCCTCTTACAATTTTCAATCTTTTTAAAACTCCCACATATCTTAGAAACAGCAGCTTCAAGTTTTGCATCGCAAAAAGTGTGATCGCCTTTTCAGCCATTTCACCAACAATAAACTAAAAAATTGAAATATATTTTAGAAGAGAAAATTCAAGAGAAGTGAATTTTGGTGTGAGGAATTGTTTGAAAATGATGGTAATTTATAGAGGTAAAAAGTGAATTTTGAATTAAAATAAACTACTCTTTGGCGTTTTTGCTACAAACGCCAGTGTTCTAAGTTCTATCACCCCGTTTGTGCTTTAAGCGCTGGCGCTTGTTCTTCCAACGCCGACGCTTTTTCTTCGAATGCTAGCGTGTGTCGTAAGCTCTGACGCTTAATGATCAACCGCCCAATGCTTTACCAATTACCATAGTGGAAAAACTTGTTTGGCCATCCACCTGGCGCAACAAAAGTTTTCATCTGACCATTACCATAGGAATTGCCCTAACACAACTTATTTTTACAAATAATACAATCGATAACCACAAAGGGATTGGGGCACAACTTTTTGTGCGGCTACCAACAAGTTTCTTGTAAAAACTTTTCGTTTCTTTTTTTCAATAAATAATACATATTTCTTCAAAATAAAATAAAATAACCACAATAATAACACAACACATAGTTATTACAAAAGAAAAAAAATACAAGTATTATCTGCTCTCAAATTCAAACCCCTGAAATTCGATATAAATAATGATAAAGAAATAAGATGAACATTCTAAAATTACGAATTTTTTTATATATTTAATCTGATGGTTGTGTGTCCCGACGAATTTTTAAGCCAATATTTGCATTCAACGCGGAATCCGTTGAATACCACAGTGCACCTGCATCCAATCCATTAATGCCCGAATCGGACGCCCATCGGTAAAAAAACTGATGAGCTGGATTGGATCTGCGGATTCAGTCCCAAATGCTCAGTCCCAGCTTGTACCTGGGCAAGTTTTAAGCAAGCCAATCGCCACAATCACATATAGGCCAATCCGTAATTCTTTAGTCATCTTAGACCTCATTTAGTCATTTTCGTACACTCACCCAAAACCCTAGCCCAAACATCCATATAAAAACCTAAATCTCATTTCCTCCCATCTCCTCTCTCTTAAAACTTTCAGTATCAGCGTCTCTCGCCCTCAAAGATCTTTTAGGGTTTCATAGATCCATGGCAACCACTGAATCGGTTCAGTGTTTCGGTCGTAAGAAAACAGCAGTAGCAGTAACTCACTGTAAGAAAGGAAAGGGATTAATCAAGATTAATGGATGTCCAATCGAATTAGTTGAACCAGAAATCCTTCGTTACAAAGCTTTTGAACCAGTTCTTTTGCTAGGTCGTCAGAAATTTGCTGGTGTTGATATGAGAATTAGAGTTCGTGGTGGTGGACATACATCACAGATTTATGCAATCAGACAAAGTATTGCAAAAGCTTTAGTTGCTTATTATCAGAAATTTGTTGATGAACAGGCTAAGAAAGAGATTAAAGATATCCTTGTTAGGTACGATAGAACTCTTCTTGTTGCTGATCCAAGACGTTGTGAACCTAAGAAGTTTGGTGGTCGTGGTGCTCGTGCTCGTTTCCAGAAGTCTTACCGTTAAGAGAGGGATCGTCTATGTCAAGGAAGAAGGAAGAAAATCACCGAGGTTTTTGGTACCATTTCTTGTTATAATTTCTTACATTTCGGAATGTTATATACTATCCATGAATTTTTCTTAGAATTTTGGATGAATTTTAGTAGTTTTATTTGGTTAAAGTGAAATGTCAAGGTTCTGGTACTATGGATTTAAAGGAATCTTGTTACTTAATTATCATGGATATGGATGTTTGTTTCTGTTTTTTTGATTTGCCCCATTTTACTAAATTCCTGTGATTTTTCTATGTTCTTAGAAATGCTCATGCTTGGTTGAGGTTCTGCATTTTGCAGTTAGAATTGAGTTATGGCCCTTTTGGGTGAATCTAGCAGTAATCAGTTAGACGAATTGTTCTTATAACATCTGGTCAGCCCTCAGCTCAGTCGGTAAACCTTGACATGAAAAGAGATTAACCAAGTCATTAGCACCGTGCTTTTGGATGTCGTATACAACTACAGTAGAAACTCTTTTAATTAATACTCGATTATTTAATAAACTCTCTCAAATAATATTTTTGGCCGGTGAGTCGGGACAACGTGCCAAATTAATAATTCGCTAAAATTATAAGATAATACTTTTTGATTACCTATGTAGGTCCCATATGAAATATAAATTAATAATGCATTATATATATATTCAATACATTAATGATTTGCGAAGACTATTTGAAAAATGATTTAATTGTCTTCTTTTTTTGCTAAATCAATATTACATTGAGTTCCAGATCTAATTTTTCTTATAATTGTAAGAATTTTTGGTGTTGTTTTCTCATAGCTCAACAAGAAATTATTCAATGTGATTGCCGCTTTAATAACCTCGTTTCGCGAGGGGGTCTATTGTAGAACTTTCATCATCTTCTTACACATCTTTATCAGTTCCCATAATGTTCTCGATTATTTCTTCATCAGTCAACAACTGTGTAATTTCATTTTCTTACGGATAATTTAGGACATCTGCGACATTCATTGAATTGCGATAGCCCAACTTCCCATAAGTCTTGAGTGATTTCACTGTTTGTATGTTCATCCAAATTGTCTAAACTTGTGTTATTTGTTGATCGAAGTTTACAATGACGAAAGAAGTTTGCAAGTGTACTTGTACGAACATCGATAGTCCATGATGAAATTGCAAGATTCATTGCATCTAACACATTTATTTTTTCTGGATTTGACGCCCCTAACTCATAGCCATACAAAAGACCTCTATAAATCGACGACAATAATGCATTTTAAAAGCTCGTATAATCCCTGCGTTGAAATGTTGAATTTTTGAAGTTATGTTCGGTGACAAAAAAAAAATTCAACATTTTGCAGTCCTTCAATATGATATGGTATTTTGTTTGTATAGAAACTAATTATTTTATATGAAATTTATCTATAAGTTAATAAAGTATTAATTAATATATAAATTAATAATTATTAATTTATCGGTTAATTAATATCTCGCTTAATTAATAAATTTTGATGGTCCCGACATCATTAATTTATAGAGTTTCTACTGTATGCAATGCTATAAGAAGTTGTATTTACAACTCAAGTTGGCCTTTTGTTATTTTTGTCCTTCTTACATCGAGTGAATGAGTCTTTATTCAGCTATAAACTGTTAGTGGATTAAGTGTGCTCCTCTTCTTCTGATATGTTGATCCACTTTAGTGTACTGTTTGTTGTTTTGCTCAAGATTACTTGGTATGCATGTCTCAGCGATGACTTAAGTTCCCTCTGATAATTTATAATTTATTTATAGTCCTGTAAGTAACCATCTGTTAGGTGTACATTCGTTAGTTTACCTATACATATGTTCCTGCATATCTAGCTTCTCAACATCAATAGTTGCAGGCAAGCTTAAGCTTGTGTAGGGGTCTGTATTCAGTGCACGTATCTTAGATTTTGAGCTATCCAAAACAACTTTTCTCAAAGTTAAATGAATTTTTAGCTATCAGATAATGACATGATCATGATTTTGAATTATATGCATAGCTGGTGGTCTGGAAGTGTTGTGTGAAAGGATGAGTAAGTTGGGTGTGGGACTTGGCTCTGCCATTTTACAAAAACAGTTCAGTGCTGATTTGATTCGATATTTGTCTTTTGATTGGCAATTAAGAGAGTAAGAAGAGGGTTTAGGTAAAAAATCCTAGGACTGCAGCTGCAGGTACGACAATCAATGTTGGTTGACTAGCCCCCTTTCCTGTAAGAAATTGAGTGTCTTAGCCTCGTAACCTTGCAGCCACCGGTTCTTTTTTCCTCATGTGTTATAAAATTCATTGTAAGAGAGCACCTTTTACTTAAGGTGACTTTAAGCATGTAGGAGCGTACTATGCAATACGTTTTGTGTCCCTGTACAGCTTCTGGTCAAGTGGATCACCACAACTAAGCAAGATGTGCAAGAATAGCTTTCATATTTGACAGTCTGGTTTTGTTAAATTGGTGTTATTTGTATGATTAGTATTTACCAGTAGTTCCTGTTATTTGTTAGAACAACGAGTGTCTTAGCCTCGTAACCATGACTGAGCAAGGTGTGCGAGATTAGCTTTTATACTTGACAGTCTACTTTTGTTAACTTGGGTGTTATTTGTATGATTGAAATTTACCAATAGTTCCTGCTAGATATGTGAATGTATTATAGAGGGATTGTGGTGTTTGTTTATTCTTTGTTATTTGGAATTTGAAAATTGGAAGAACTTCTCAACTCCTCTCTGGAATGACATAATTCTGGTCAGGAACTTGAGATATATGCAGAGGTACTGACCACATTATACACTACATGACACTAGATCCTGTATTTGGATATGTTTTTATACCTGAAATTTTCATGAATCTGCTTCAGAACTACCAGCGGAAATAATGGTTTTTAGAACTAGCAGTTGAAGGATTTATAGATGTTTAAACTTCCTCCGGTCATAAGGTATAGGAGGTGATCTGAAATAATAGTGCCTGCTCAAGCACACTACCCTGGTAGTGGTCCCGTTGTTCCTTTATTTCTTCAATTCCGACAATTGTGACCTGGGTTGACATTTTCTTAGTGCCTCAATCCATGTCTTTCATTTAGACCAAATAATAGCAAGATATAATGTCTTTCAGGTTTAGGTATACCAATCTTTGAATAGAAAGGTGATAGTAGGTCTAATGGTTGAACTAATCTCTTATTTAAACAAATTTTGTGTTGATTAAGTAAAGATTTTCCATTCATATTAATATATTTATTACAATCAAATAGTACAAAGGGAAAAAGAAAGGATGACTTTGAAAGAAAAACAGGTGGGGAATTGGATTAGTTTATCCAAGCATCCCATGATACATTTCTCCATAATTGATCACAACTGAAATAAAAAGAGGATATTTTTCATTAAAAAAAAAGTTTCAATTTAGAAAATCGGGTCAACCCGAATAATAAGTAGGTGGGTTGTTGGTAGTACTGTAGGAGTGGGTGGTGGTGGGGGAACGAATGATGAAACGACTTGAGTGGAATTAACTGACACGGCGACAAAGAGTGATTCCATCACCAACAGGAAGTTGGCAAATCTCAATTCTAGGATCAGCTGCAAGAGCCTTGTTAAGCTCAATAACAAAGTCTCTGTAGTATCGGACATATTTGCGCATAGGAGCATCAGCTGGTGCAACAACTGATCCGTTCCATAGGGTGTTGTCATAACCGATGACACCACCTATTTTCACCAAGTCGATTAATCTCTTGTGGTAGTTAATGTAGTTGTCTTTATCGGCATCGACGAAGATGAAATCATATGATCCGTGGAACTTCTTCTGCAATTTTATTATGTTTGTTCAGTTCTAGATTTCTAAAAACATTGTGAATAATTAAAAAAAAAAAAAAGTTATATTGAGCAATCAAGTAAGTTTGTTAACTTACGTCTTCGACCATTTGATCAAGAACAGGCATAGCAGGACCTTCTCTGAATTCAATCTTGTGGGCAACTCCAGCCTTTTGAATTACTGGAAGACCCAATTCATAGTTCTCTTTGTTGATGTCCATTGCCAATATCTAAATTTTGTACATAGTATGCATTTAGTATGAATCCGATTTTCCTCCAAAAAAAAGTAATCATTTTGTAGCAAAAATAGGAACACTAGTAGTTATACCTTTCCATCCTCTGGAAGAGCAAGAGCGGTAGCGAGAAGAGAGTAACCAGTGTAAACACCAATTTCCATGGTGTTCTTGGCATTGATGAGTTTAAGAAGCATGTTCAAAAACTGTCCTTCATCGGCAGATGTGGTCATAATGTTCCTATTATCGCAACAAAAAAGAAAAAAAAACATCAACAAATCCATATAGAAAGCAAAGAACAAATTTGAAAACCTTTAGTTTTTTTTTTTGAAATCTTACCATGGATGGTTAGCTGTGATTTCTCTAAGCTCCTTCATGGATTCAGGTTCCCTTGGGTAAACACTAGTTTCAAGAATATACTGGTAAAGTTCATCACTTTGTAAAAGACTTTTGTGGCCAACTTCTTGATGTCTCAATGCTTGAGTAGTTGTTTGTTGCTCATCTTGGTTTGAAGCTGCCATTGTTAGTTTCTCTCTGACTTTCTTGGGACTTGTTGTGTCTGCTTTGTGAATTCTCAAAGACTTTGGGTTTTGCAAATGATAAGCTTAACCTGAATTTGAAAGGAGAAGGAATTGGAGTATTTATGGTGTAGGATTATGGTAGTAGGAGTTGAGGTTTCATCCTCTGGCCAATTACCGGCCACCAACTATAGTTGGTGAATTCTCTTCCTTCCTCCAGGAAGAATATGGTTGGCCCTATCAACTGTGGTCCTACTTACCAACCCCTTGATGCTGACATGGTTTCCACCTTCTTCCCTATACTTTCTTTTTTATCATTGTAGGAATGTTGTTGTGTGACGAAAATTCTAAAGTTAGGCCGGGATCAATGACCAAATCAAATATGGATAGTAAATCATTTTTTTTTAATTGGAATTAATTACCACTGAACTCGCACTTCGGATAAAATAAATCACGGATTAACATTATCCATGGAAAAGTAGAATCAACAACATTCTTGCGTCGTGAAGCTGGTAAGAAATTAAGCATATTTTTCTAAAGATAGACTGGGGTTTTGGAAACAACTACACCAACTACACTTACGTAGCCATTGGGAAATCCACATCACGTAATTTTTTTAGAGAAGCGAGCATTCATCTACAAAACAAGTAGTTGGGTTGAAGCTTAAACAAATTTTGCTTACATATTTATGTAAGTAATGTGATTAAGAAGTTTGGTTGATTAAACTTCGTACATTAAGAAATTGACCTTATATATAGTTTGGATTTAAGATGTTAAAAAGGAAGGAATAAGTAGGTTAAGAATCTTGAGATGATTATTTGACTTTTTAGTTAATATTTGCATTTTTTGACATAAATACTACTAGTATTTGGCTATTTGCTGTCTCTCTCAAGACTCCTTATGCGTTCATACAGATATACGGGGACTTTTGCTGTAAGCAAATCATGGATATTTACTAAGGAGATGATGATAAGTGGTGGGGGCATGTCATTCTCTTGCATAATTGCTTGCTTTGGGTCAAATTCTTCTTCACCAACCACGACATGCAGTCTTACAATTCAACAACTTGCACCTTTTTTTCTAATCAGATAATTAAAGAAGGAAGAAATACTAAAAAGTAATACAACCAATCCTTACCTACCAAGCCGACTTCCTAGATCGGAGTCACCAAGAAAATTGGAATCGATTGACTCACTCAATCTCAAGAACAAGTCCATCTCAGGTAGCTATTTTAGCACACTTGCATTCTTTATGTCTCAACAGCAGTCGCACAATAGCAATTGCTGATTCAAAGTATAGGACTGCTACTTCATCATTAAAAAATGGAAAGAAAAAAAAAATCGCGTTAATGCTTCTTGAGAAAAGAATCTAAGATTTTGATTTTCTTTTCAGCTATTCAAGTTTAAAATCTCGGTTCTTGGATTGTTTTGCAGTTTACAAAGGCCATTCCGGGTACATCACTTCTTGTTTAAAGTAAGAGCATCTGCAACCATACAGGCCAAAACGGCCAAGCTATAATTAGCTTTACTCATGGTTTTTGAGTTACTACGCTTATGGTTTTTGAGTGACTACGTTTGGGTGATTCTAGTATAGAGTTAGATGACATTTCAAAAATAGAGTTAGATGACATTTCAAAAAAACAGTTAAGAAATCTTAGTCCCGCCTCCTACCAAATAAATTTGTTGGGCTGGGTTTTCAGTTTTAAACTGGCCATGGCCCACTCATGGGTTGTTGTCAGATGTAGATTTTAAGTGTGACTCATGCCAGACTCAATTATAATGATTTTCATTATAATTTAAACTGAGCGGGAAGCGTAGCATGAGGCGTAATTTTAATTTGGTAAATGCCAAACTTCTACCAAATTATCTTGTTCCGCTGCAGTTGGGTTGAATGCCAAATTAGGTTGTTTTACAACATTGTGAGTGTTTTTGGGGATTAGAAATTTGAGGACAGTGAGTAAAGCTTTGTCGGCTAAATGTTTTCGACGCTAAAAAACGCTCTTTGGAAGGAGATAGTCCAAGAGTAAACAAGTATTGATGCTAGTTTAACTTTCCAGGGATTACTAAACAACCTTATGGGAAAGGCATGTGGCAGGCTAATGTCAAGAATACTTATAAATTATGACTTTAAATGCCATGTAGATACTGTTAATAGAGGGAAAATGACTAGAGTTTGGCAGGATAGGTTGTTGAACAGCAAATGTAAGACAAGTTTGAAGTTCCATAGATTGTTATGTTGGGACTTGTAACAATGAAGCAACAAAAATTAGATAAGTCAAATTATAATGAAGTTACAGTGAACTTACACAATTAAACAAACAATTTGAAGGCAGATCCACCTACACAATAAATTGCCCTTAACTCAATAGTTCGCTGATACACCTCAAGAATGAGGATGTTATATCCCAGCAATAGAGATATATCCAGGGTAGCTGATCGATATAGATTGTATAAGCACAATACAGTCTACTCACTTTTTGAACTTCGAAACAAAGATAAAAGAAAATAAACGCGCAAATTAAGCACATGAAAGCGACAAGAGGTTGATAAGAGCGGGAAATAGTATCTTGATCTGGAACGATTTGGAAAGAAGAAATCATTTTTCTTTCATAGGCAAAGAAAATGAGTGGAATCAATGCAACATTTAAGGAAAATGAACCAATTATTATGTGCGAAATAAGCGGCACCAGTCGCATAAAACAAGTAAACACATAATGTTGCAACAATATTTTTGGTAAGAAATATATTTCCGTTGTTAGATGTACGCCCCCACTTAAGCTAATTCATTTGTAAAATATTAAAAAGCAAGATATATCTTGGTTGAACTCACTTCCACTCCCAAGCCAAAGCCCGGCACGATGTGTGTGATTTGGTGCAAAACACTACGCATGAGGAAAATAAGTGGTTACACCATAGTAGTCATTGTCCAGGTCCTCTCCCTCACACAAAAGTGTGTTGACCCATGAGTCATATTTGGATTTGTGAAAATCCTAGAATCTTTAATTTTCCCTATGTGGGACTAAAGGTTGTTTTTCTTTAACAGTAAATAATAATGAGCTAGTGACCTTAGTGGCCTATATGTCCTAAGATCAAT
This sequence comes from Papaver armeniacum, assembly GCA_023531295.1. Classification (NCBI taxonomy): domain Eukaryota; kingdom Viridiplantae; phylum Streptophyta; class Magnoliopsida; order Ranunculales; family Papaveraceae; genus Papaver; species Papaver armeniacum. The sequence continues at coordinate 49,560 of JAJJWW010005481.1, read as the reverse complement.
TCCCACCAAGATAATAAAGAACATAAGTTAAAATCTCATTTTCTCCAACAATTACCCACATGAAAGAAATATCGATAAAAAAATAAAAATCATTAAGCGAGAAATACAATTATATGGAAAAAGTGTTCATGTTGTTTTGAACCTTTGCTTAACGAGAAATTATTGGAACTTGTTGATGGCCAACGAGTGCGACTTCTTGAGCTACCATCGTACACATGATATCTCCATAAGCGCTGCTAAGCTCATGTAGTTATGTCCATTTTGTCCCTGGACGTATCGCATTTATTAGAATGCTCCAAAGAATCATCTATATTCTCATAGGAAGCGACTCACTTCCACATTCAGATAGTGATTTTCGTCAAGAGTGTTTCACACTAAGACTTCTAAAAAGTTAACCTTCACATGCAGTCACATTATCACATCAACACCATAGGGAGGGACAAATCTGAAATCGGTTGTCTCATTCAAACCTTGATCTTGGGATCTCAAGTCAAAGAATGTCGAGTGTCCTTCATAGAAAGTTTATTTCATGAGCTTAAGTCGCATCCCCTCGATGCAATACTAACTACCTGTTTGGAAATACCATTCATCAAAGGGCTGCGATATTATAGTTAGACTTCATAAACTCAATGGAAATAACGCCGATCGAGATTTGTTGTTTCAGGGAGTTGTATCTTCTCGAATATGTATAGAATTCCCACTACAAACGATATCTTTAACTCTAGGTATAACACTTTACTATTGCAATGTATAGACATAGGTGACACATGGCCTATACCAGAGACAAATGTCTTCTGAAAAATCATCTTAGCAACTCGGCTTCCTCTCTTGCTTTATTGAACGTTATAAGCTTTGATTTCATAGTGTGTCGAACAATACATATCTTCTTAGAGGACTTCCAAGAAATAACTTACCCCCTAAATTGAAAACACACCCTCTCGAAGATTTAGACTTCTCTGAGTCAGTTGACCAGTTTGCATCACAAAAACCTCCAAGGATAAGGTACCTTTTGTAATTCAAACAAAAGTTCAAAGTGTATTTCAAGTACCTCAACACTTAATAAGTGCACCCCAAAGATCCTACCTCGAATTACAGATATACCTACTTAACCAACTCACAACATATGCAATATATATTCTAGTACAGTTCATCAAATACACCAGACTTCCTATAAAACTCTTAAGTTTCAAGTTGTGAATCTCCATTATCATTATTCTTATTGAGTCCACGAGAAGGATCATGCTGAGCCCAAGTAGGTTTACAATCCAACTGATTATACTTTTTCTGCACAAATTTAACATCATGATATTAACTAAGATTATAACCATTAGAGTTTCTTCTAATTTTCATCATGTTGATGGGTGAAAACGATTTGCTGGTTTTTGAGGAAAAGTGGAGAGACGAGCGGTTCCTTGATTGAGCAAATTTTCAGAACCTTTAGCAAACATATGCACTGCACGTGAGTGCTTTGAGTTCGAAAGATCAATCTGTAAGATTCCGGCCTAAACCAAGACAATGACCGTTCCAAAGATCAATTCGGTCACAAAGAGGGATGAGGGTCGATCTGTAGGAGGGAAGCTAAAAAGTGTGTGCGATCAATGATGATCGAAGATTTGTGGATGTGTTGGAGACTTCTGCAAGTTTAGTGAACTGTTGAGTTCAGATAATATAAGTTATGATCGATTGAGTTCTTTTTGTTCAATCATGGATTGATGAACTTATTTATATTGCAGAAATAGTAAACACATTGATCTCCATTAAGTGTGACGGTTGTAGAGGAGTGAAAGAGTGGGAAATAGTGGATAAACCAGTTCCACATGCGTGGGAGAATTGGTTGATTGTTCATCCACTACTTTGCTAACTTATTCAAATGCTTGCAAGACTTAATCACATTTCTCGTCGTGGGTGTACACACGTGCCGTAGGCCGCCAGACCAAAACCATAGTGAGTATCCTCCCACATGACATGATTGATGTCTCATGAATGTGGAGTCTCTAAGGAAGACATGTATTTAGTTGGTCAATCATTGACTTGACTAGACCATGAGTCTTAGCCTTGATGAGTCGAGCATAATGGATGAATGTGGCATGCTCCGAGACTCATGAATTAAGCATAGTGTGTCCGCTGGGACATGATAATGCACAAACATCAAGTCTGATGAATTGTGGTGATTCATTTTACCATTTGAGGCAATAATGATGTTCTGATAATTTGGATCGACAGGCGTCCGATGGGATTGCTTAATCATGGACTTATTCTGATAAGTCGAGCATTTGACAGGAAATCAGATGTTGTTGAGTTATGAGTTATGTTGAGTGCTCGTTCCTGATCTACTATGTAATGAATTGTCAAATGAAAAAGTAGGGATTAGAGTATAAGTGAATAATAAACGATCGGGTGTCCAACTGGATGATCGATGGACATACCATGAAACATTGGATGATCGTCCAAGTAGATAGTCGTACAAACGATAGTCCTCTCGTACGGTCGAGAAATAAAAATGTTGGTAGCAGGACCGAACATTGAAAAATATTGATTGTTGAATCAATATAAAATTTATAGTAATTAATTGATGGCTCTATACTAGCAGGCGATCTGTCTAGGAGCATTATATTTATTCGAGAATCGAGGTATGAGATAGTAGAAGCATCATACTCGTTCTGAATTTTTATTCTGCATAGTCAGGGAACACTTGCGACATCCTGAAGACTTTATTGCTTTATACTAGTGGTCTATCCATCTAGGAGTCGTCCAATCATTATCGATTGTATACAGAAGTGAATACTGGAATTGCTCAGTGTCAATGATGAAATATGCATAATATTGAAAGCTCAACTGAGAGGCTTTAATGATTGCATATGCATGTTGAAAAGACGAGGATACCCAAATATACCACAATCTTAAACTTTTCCACCTATAAGTCCTCTTACAGAAAGTGATTGTCTATGGACCGAGTCAAGACAATACAACGAATCGGTTCACACTTCGTGTGATCATCTATGGATACGAGATCGAAACAATACTAAAACAAGATAACTTGTGTGATTGACTATGGATACAAGATCGAGATAATACAACAATGAAGTATGATACTTCATAATAGGTTCGGACTTAACCAAACTCTATAGGATCACTATCAAGTAATACAGAGTTAACGTTTGTGTAATTTACTTTAAATTATAATAACAACAATTATAATTACGGAAAACAAAAGTAAATGACACAACAAGATTTTGTTAACGAGGAAACCGCAAATGCAGAAAAACCCTGGGACCTAGCCTAGAATTGAATACTCACAAAATTAAGCCGCTATACAAAATCAAACCAACTTCTTATAGTTGAGACCAAGCAACTAAACCTATAGTTCACCTAGTTTCTTCAGTATCCATGCGCTTCCGACATTCAATAAGTGCACGCACTGGAACAATTCCTTTGGTTCGTATTCCAAACAGTAAAGGAACAACAAATCTGTACGGTAACAACTCTATTCAATCTCAGTGATATGAGTTAGACAAAGGCTCTTCTGTTTAGTCCAATAAACTCCTTTGTCGGGTTTAGATCTATCTATCCAACAACTACCAAAGTAGCAGAGTTTAGATTTTGCAATCAAAAATAGGATCTATCAAGATACTATATAATGATGCCGATCTACGCAACTAATCAATCAAATCTATCAAAGATAAACCGATTATAGTTGGATCCCAGCCGATCAAGTTTTGTGCACACCAAAGATTATGAACTCAATAAAGAAATCTTCTTTGTCTTCAAGTCTTCTTAAATTTCCAATAAATACCTGCACACCACAACTTGAATCTCTTGTGATCAATCACACACAGAACGGAGTCTGTTAACAATGGATTATCACAAGACGTCTTTAGATCTACAAACAGTTCTAAAGATCCCGTCGACACTTCGATCTAGTTTGAGTGAATCTTATATCAGAAGTGAAGATTCTCAAGAATAAACAAACTAGGTGCAATCAAAGTTCAATCAAATCAAATCGAAAACTAATAACACTGCAATTATCTAGTTTCCTACCAACGGTACTCGTAGAGCTTCTTGATCCCACAGAAGTCTTTAAAAGAGCGGTCGTAAGATATTTCGCCTAATTAGGGTACTTTCCTCTCCGAATAGACGTCTCCACCAGTAACAACACAACAAGGTAGTTTTGCTGGCTCTTAGGATAGTTTGCTCGAAATGCAAACTTGGGTATTTATAGACCAAGGAAGTTTGGACACCAACGAATTTCCAAAACTGAAATATTATTAAGATATGCAATATATTTCCAAATCGGTTTTCATAATTCCTGGAAATGCTCTGTCCAATATTAACCGAAATTCCACTAGAAAATATCCAATTTGTTAGAGCTTAGCTCGTTTGAACCCACCAAGCGTTGGTATGTCAAGTTTGGTTGTCATATTTTAGTGAACCAAAACTCATTTAAAGAGTCGCTTGATTATGTACTAAAGTCAACTTCGTATAGGTTAGCTTGAAAGTATTAGGATATGAGACATTACAAGTATTACGTGAAGAATTGAAGAATGTGAAGAAGTAAGGAGCTACAACGACGACATCATCCTTCCACTTGAGGTTAGTAATATTTGTCTTGAACTGTTTCATTCCCTAACGTATCTTTCAAGTCGTGCATATTGAAAACATAACTGCGAAGCTATGAATGATTATACTCTAGTTAGACGCAGTATTAAGGAATAAAATACAAAGTATAACGCTTATCTTTTGAACTTCGTATATAAGACATCGACATAATCGTTTGAATGCTATTGTGATTATGTATGGGTATGAGGTGAAGATTTCATCCTAGGAAACAATGTTTTACATTCGTTTAAAGAAAGTACATTCATAAATTTGTTTTGTGAATCGAAAGGGAAATCGCTAGGCTTATTGGTATTGTTATTCATTGCATATCTTTTGAACTACCAATATGTGTGTTTAGTATAACCACTCATAACTTGTTTATGTTCTTGGTAAAACTATTCACAAGGCCTGACTTTTGTATTGGTATGACTTTTATTAGTGAAACCGATCTTAAGTAATCACCTGAGATGGTATGATCGATTTGTTGTAATTGGTATGACCAACTCTAGTCATTGGGGAACCGATCCTAGTAAGAGGTGCAACCGATCACAAAAGGGGAATCGATCCTTGTAAGGGGTGCAACAAGTTTCTAGTTATTGGGAACCGATCCTATGAACATATGCAACATGTTTTTATTTATTGGAAACCGATCATATGGACATGTGCACCAAATACAAGTTAGATACCATATATATGTGGGAACCAATCCTAGTACCTAGTCAACCAACTTTTGGTAACTAGCGTGACTAATTCGAGTACCCACATGGAGGTAGAACCGAAACTTGTTTTGGTAAAACCGTGAAACCCATATTTGGTGATTTGATAAGATAATCAATCACATAGTTCTTGGAAGTCAGATGAACCAATTCTAAACTTGTTTGGAAGTGTGGCAAATCGGTTCCAAGATTGTAAGTATGAAAAAGGACTTACAAAGTAAAGATGTCGACATACTTTGAACATGTGCTGTAACGCTTATCTTTTATAGTTCAAAGGTATTCCTTAATAGCTAAAGGAGAATCCCGGATCGAAATAAATTGAGAATCTTTTAATTAATTGTTTTAGGGTGAAAATGGTTTCTGCCGATTTTGGTAATTTTGGGTGTGTGGGTGAGAAACGAATTTAGACCCTAAACAATGTAATGCACGGGAGTACTTTAGATTCGAGAGATCAATCTGTACAAATCCGGCCTAAACCAAGAAATGGTCGTTCCAGACTTGCTTCAGTCACAAAGAGGAGGAGAATGGGTTGGTTTTGGGGAGGGAAGCGAAGAAAGTGTTGAGACCAGGTTGATTTTGGAATAGTAGTGGTTTCACGACTTGTATCAGAAAATGGGAAGCTAATGATGGGAGAGCTTAGCCAAATGTTTTTCTCGATCGTTGTCGATCCTTGACCCAACTTGTCCTTTGGTGGAAATTGGTAAGACCTATTTATACAAGTCGGAGTGAAACGTACTCTGGTCTCATTAAGGAACAGAATAATGGGTGAGTAAATGGGAGGAGGTGGTAACCGTTAACGCATGGAATTGATGTTCCATTAAAGAAAAGCGTTTCACCATTACTTCCTTATTTACGTAACCGCTTCATCCTTATTACATTTTCTTATTACGGTCGTAGTGTACGCTACACGCTGTGAACCGCCAAACCAAAACCCAAAGAAGATCCCCCAGTTTGTGATTTGATGTCTCGAACGTTTTCGTGAAAACATGTAACATGGTTGTTGCCTGGCAAGTCGAGCTTGGGAGACTTGCTAGCTTGGTGACCTTCGACGGTCGAGATTTTGCATCTTAAGCGGAAAGGTAGTCGTTAATTGTTGCACGCTTCCGTTTTTGATAGCCGTGTAGGGAAGGCCAGCATGGTGGCGCGGCTAGGTTGGCATGCCTTGGCGCGGTTTGGCGTGGCCAAACTTGGGTTTTTGGGACAGAGGTTACCATGTATTGTCTGGTAACCTTGGATGGCTAGGATTTGATCCTGGGATGGAAGGGCGACCGTTGATTGTCGCACGCCTTCGTTTTAGTAGCCGCATAGGGAAGGCCAGCATGGTGGCGCGGCTAGGTTGGCATGCCTTGGCGCGGTTTGGGCGCGGCCAAACTAGGGTTTCGGGCCAAAGGTTACCACGCGTTGTCTGGTAACCTTGGATGGCTAGGATTCGATCCTGGGATTGAAGGGAGACCGTTGATTTTCGCACGCCTTTGTTTTAGTTGCCTCATATGGAAGGCCAGCATGGTGGCGCGGCTAGGTTGGCATGCCATTGGCATGGCATGCCTTGACGCGGTTTGGGCGCGGCCAAACTAGGATTTTGGGTCAAAGGTTACCATGCGTTGTCTGGTAACCTTGGACGGCTAAGATTTGCTCATGAGATTGAAGGGCGACCGTTGATGGCCGCACGCCTTCGTTTTAGAAACCCTAATTAGCGCCCTTTACTAGAACAGCCGTAGAATTCTCGTACGGATTCGGATTTTGACGGTCCGCCCCTCAAATTGACCGGAAAAGAATTTCCTATCTCCACTCAAAGGGATATTTAGGTTTTGAACTCGTTCGGGAGGTGAAAAACAGCCCAACAGTAAAACTCAAGAAGAATTCAGGAGGGATGTTGCGGGCTCGATGAGGCATAGTTTAGGCGCGACCAAAATTAGGGTTTTGGCATGGGGCCAAACGTTACCATGCGTTGGCTGGCGACCTTGGACGGATAAGATTTGCATCTAAGGTGGAAGGGTGGCCGTTGATTGTTGCCCGCCATCGTTTTAGTGGCCGCATAGGGAAGGCCAGCGTGGTGGCGCGGCAAGGTTGGCATGGCCAAACTTAGGATTTCAGGCCAAAGGTTACTATGCATTGTCTGGTAACCTTGGTCGGCTAGGATTTGATCCTGGGATTGAATGGGGACCGTTGATTGTCGCACGCCTTCGTTTTAGTAGCCGCATAGGGAAGGCCAGCATGGTGGCGCGGCTAGGTTGGCATGCCGTGGGCATGGCATGCCTTGGCGCGGTTTGGGCGTGGCCAAACTTAGGATTTCAGGCCAAAGGTTACCATGCGTTGTCTGGTAACCTTGGTCGGCTAGGATTTGATCCTTGGATTGAAGGGCGACCGTTGATTGTCGCACGCCTTCGTTTTAGTAGCCGCATAGGGAAGGCCGGCATGGTATAATGGGGTCGCGGGTTTGGTATGTTGTTGGCACATGGTGCGGCTAGCATGGATAGGGCCAAGGCAAGGTGCGTTTTGCTTGGCGAGGTGGGGCCAATGGTTTGGCATGCCGTTTGGCACATGGTGCGGCTAGCATGGCTAGGGCCAAGGCAAGGTGCGTTTGGCTTGGCGAGGTGGGGCCAATGGTTTGGCATGCCGTTTGGCACATGGTGCGGCTAGTATGGCTAGGGCCAATGCAAGGTGCGTTTGGCTTGGCGAGGTGGGCCAATGGTTTGGCATGCCGTTTGGCACATGGTGCGGCTAGTATGGCTAGGGCCAAGGCAAGGTGCGTTTGTCTTGGCGAGGTGGGGCCAATGGTTTGGCATGCCGTTTGGCACATAGTGTGGCTAACATGTCTAGGGGCCAAGGAAAGGTGCGTTTGGCTTGGCATGGTTTGCTATTGGCGCAGTAGTGCGGCTGGCATGGTTGGCATGCCTTGGCGCGGAGATGTGGCTGGCACGGTTTGCCATTGGCACAGTGGTGCGTGATGAGTGCCAAATAGTGCATATTTATACACCTTTTTATTGGCATTTTACTCATCTTTTGTGCTCATAAATCAGATATTATCCCAGATTCTGTATTTTCTTTGTTTTCAAGAATAAATATTTGTATTAATTAATTTTGTGTTTTTAGGTAATAAATAAAGTCCGGAAACCGAGGAGCCAAAGAGCGAAGAATTGAAGTCGAGCATCTATGGAGCGGAAGGCCAAAGCCGCGCGCGTATCGGTCGTTGCAACCCAACAAGGAAGACATGGGCTTGAGCTAGCCATGACCGGATCCGAACCCGCTCACTCGAGCCATTGAGATCTCCCCGAGCTACATCCAACGGTCGCTCCTCCTTGCACATCAACGTTTGATGCTCCCGCTCAACACCCGCTTACTCCGAGCCGTCTCTCGGCCCGTTCGGATCGTAGCCGCTTCATCCAACGCTCGCCGAGACCTCCTCCTCATCGTCGCCGATGCACCCGCTTAACACCGAAGACCTCTATACCTATACCCTAGTCGACCCACTCCATTTCATCTTCATCTTCTCTTTCTTCTTCCCTCTCCCTCACCCCGACAGAGCAGAGCTCTGCTCTTCCTCCGCCACCATCTCTCCATCTCTGACAGACGCACCATCCCCATCATCACCCCCAAACTACACTGCTCCGCCATCCTAGCATCAACCTTCTCCATCCATAGCTTTTACCATAACCTAGAAGCTAGGATTGAGACGATTGAAGCTAGGGTTTTTCACCAAACCTCATGCATGGTCAATTCGGAGGTCCGAGAGCCGCACAAGTAAGGGAGAACACGATTCGAGTATGGGTACTTTGTCTTTCATTTAATTTCTGTTTTAAAATTAGGGTTTGGTATTTTGGGAAAATTCTGGCATGTATAAGTACAAGTGAACTGAGTTGATAAAAAGGGCATGCCTGGATTAGCCAGTATATCCTTGTAGATTTAATAGCTGTTATTTGTTGTTTTAATGTTTTAATTTAGTTGTTAGGGTCTCAGTGAAACCCTAATTCACTGTCATGAATTCAACTGTGCTTGAGTGTTCTTGAGTGTTTAATGTATTAGATACCTTCAATTCTAGCACCCAACGCCTTTCTTTCACAATGCATGCCAAGTATGCATTGTAGTCGTGGTATAAATGTGTTGTGTGTGTTGCAGCTTAATCCTTAGAGTTAAAATGCTAATTCCCTTGACCTGGTTGTGCTTAATTAGACAACCAAGGCTCCTAGGGTTAGTGCCTTAGCTGTTATTTGAGTTATCACTAGGAGAAACTCCTTAGCTAGGTGATGGAATTGACACACCTCACTTGTCTACCATAAGAACAAGAAACTCAACATTAGTTGAACACATGAGAGGATTTAGTGGTGGAATTGAAGACCTTAGCATACCTTTGTCACTGTTTTATACCTTAGTTTAGGTTCACTACATTTCACCTCAGCCGTTTCGGCACAAAACAACAATTGTGTTACATTATCACCTGAATTCAATCTAGAGCAAGCCTTAGATCATACAAGAGCACCACAAGTCTCTGTGGTTCGACCCGTACTTGCCGCGTCTCCGATAGACGCCGTGCACTTGCGGTTTATCACCGTAGGCCATAATTTATACACATTCCGAGGCCTACCAGTGCGGCTGGCATGCCTTGGCGCGGTAGATGTGGCTGGCACGGTTTGCCATTGGCACAGTGGTGCGGCTGGCATGGTTGGCATGCCTTGGCGCGGTAGCATGAGGGTTTTGTACAGTGATGTCAATCAATGTTAGGGTTCCTGCTTGGAACATGATACATAGGAAGAAAAAAGGCACCCTGGTAATTCTTATGTAAGCACGCTGATCGATTTGATAAATGTGTTAATGGTCATAATGACGTCATGCCAAATGTGCGGTTTTACGATTTTAACCCTAGGCTAAAAGCCACCATCAACATTAAGTCCCCCGCTTAGCTCGGAAGGGCATCGTTGCGAGGTAAGCATAAGATGGTGCCAGGCTAGGACAAGAAATTGAAACAAGTCGTGATAAGATGGTCCGGAAAGCCCGACTAACCTTTTCAAGAGGTAAAGAGAGTTTGCGCTTCCCGTGTTGGCGGCCTTGCATAAATTGTACTGGTGGTGCGGACCGTGATGTGGTGAGATGAAAATTGTCGGCTTAGTCTGGCTATGCATCACCTTGGTTGGGTCAGGGAACATCGTGCCGCTGGGTCGGCGAGTTATTGGTGTCAGTATGGTTTGGAAAGGGGGCGCAGGCGTGCGCTGGCTTAGACTGGAGCCGTCAGCATCGGTCGGCTTAGAATGGAGCCGTCAGTATTGGTCGGCTTGGAATGGAGCCGTCGGCATTGGTCGGCTTGGAACGGAGCCGTCATCATCGGTCGGCTTAGAATGGAGCTGTCAGCATTGGTCGGTTTGGAATGGAGCCGCCAGCATCGGTCGGCTTAGAATGGAGCCGTCAGCATCGGTCGGCTTAAAATGGAGCCGTCAGCATTGGTCGGCTTGGAATGGAGCCGCTTGTGTTGTGCGTCTTGGAGTGGAGCTATCTTGAGTTCCTCGGAAGGATGACGGCTGGCTTCAGTTTCGTGGGAAGGTGACGACGGCTTCGGGAAGATAACAACTTGCTTCAGTTCCGTGGGAAGGTGACGACTAGCTTCGGGAAGATAACAACTTGCTTCAGTTCCGTGGGATAATGACAACTTTGTCTAAATTAGGGTTTAGCATGCCGAACCCCTAATTAGTTCCCCTTACTAGAATCGTTGTAGAATTCTCGTACGAACTCGGATTTTGACGGTCCGCCCCTCCATTTTAATCGGAAAAGAATTTCCTATCTTCCCAAGCAAAAATATTTAGGTTTTGAGCTCGTTTAGGAGGTGAAAACGGCCCGACAGTGAAACTCAGGAAGCATTCAGGAGGGATGTTACGGGCCCGGGGTAGCATAGTCGCGCCGAGTCATCTATTCCCGTTCATGGAGCAAGAAGGAAACTTTATTCTGTGCGAACTCTAAAAACTCCGTCCGTATGAAAAGAGGTATTGACCTTCTTCAATTTTCTGTTGCTCGTCCGGATCTGTGCTTTCGTCTACAGTGTCTCTCCAATGGATTCCAAAATTTACCAAACTCCGTTGCATTCTTGGGACGGATGGATGTGGTTGCGTTGTCGGTCCATCCTTGATTTTAGGTTGTTCAAAGGCTGGACCTTCGATCACGATGACAAAGATCTCAGGGATGCTTGTATGGTCAAAATCTTCCGGAGCCATTGGATGAAATAGATGAGTTGGGAGACGCTTCGTTGCCGACGTGCTGCTATCAAGTCTTCAAGGACTTTATTCCAAGAGACATCCTTTGAACAATCTTCTGAATCTTGGACTATCGTATGGAATGGGATGCAGTGAGCAGTCCCCAGTTATATTTCTGTTAGATCTGATGGCACGGCCGAACATGTAAATGTATCTCTGTGGCGTGTTTTGGAGTCTTCGATGCACATTTACGGCTTCGTGTTGAGAAATTCCCGCGGCTCGGAAAACTTCGACAGTGATGATTTTGAAATCAGAAATAACCTGGTTGAGGGGAGTGAAAGCGTCCCATGTTGGTAGTCCCATTGTGTAGCATGCTTTCATTGCATCGCCTTGAATCCACGTCCACGGGATTTGATGCAAGCTTATTGTACTTTTCTGGATGCCACGCGTGGCTCCCTCTGTTTCTTCAGAAAAATGTTTCATCCGCGTCTCCGGAGTTTTCTGATGAGTCTTTAATAGTGAAGGGATTCCGTGTAAATCCTCAGTCCCCAAGTATGGCTTTGTAGTGATTGCTGCTGCGGTGAAGCTCTGTCCGGTGTCCACAAATGAGCGGTAACAGTTCTTGGTAGTAGATGTAATCAGACGAGATTACATTGTCGTTGGAACAAAGTAGGTTGGCCGGAATTGCATGGGCATCCATGGGAGTAAAAGGATTGGCTGGATGCGTAAGCGAGCAAACCTCCCATGATCACGAGTTTTGGGGGGATAGATCAAAAGGTGGCCATGACTACGAAGATTGTCTGGCTTTGACCATAATCCTTGAGATGGTGAGTGTGCTGGCACGACCCTTTGCAGGAAGGAGTGGCGTTGAAGCGGCTTTGGCTCTTGGAGAGAACGTGGAGACTTAAAGAGCCAAACGCTGAAGCTTCGCTTTCGGATCCTGGAGCAACTTATGGAGAGAACACTGAAGTGGAGCGGCTACTCGAGCGAACATTGAAGCGGAGCAGTTGCCGGAGGACGTGGAAGCGGAGCGGCTGTGTCAATCAGCGTACTGTGAAATTGAACATCCTTCACATGAACAGTGGTTAGGAGTCCCCTGTTTTATTTATCAATCGTACTTTTCCAGGAGAGGTTGGGGTTTTGGAACGGCATCCTCGCTGGAAACACTTGACTTTCTTGATGCAGTGCTGTTGAGGGATGGAAATATGTCTTGACGCTACGCCTTGGAGAAATATATAATTTCACATAATTGTTTCATCACAGATTGCGCGACTTTGTGGGCGAAGTCCCCATCGTGCGGGTCCTGACGGGAAGAGGGTATCTGTGAACTCAGGAGGGTTGCTGATCCCCTTTGCTTTCGATTTTGGAGAAGTCGTTCCTGATCTTTACGTGTGATGAAATTAGATTGCTGATCCCTTCTACTGGGTGTTCAAGAGCAACGCGAGCCTCTTGATCTATAAATGCACGTCCTGCTGAAGTGTCTTTTGTCTTTTCATTAAATCAACAGTGGTAAAAGGAGGGCGGCTTTTTCCGGCTCTTCCAGTATCTTGCCCTGATGGTGGGGTAGCAGCGTCTCTAGTGACGGTTGGAGTTATCATGATTGAAGAAACGTTGGGGTGGCTGAAGCGACTCTGGTTCTGGTGGGTGTATCGTGCAGAGATGGCACGGTTTTGATCACGGAGTGCTGGAGCCATGGCACTGTTTCGAAGGGTGAGGATGGCGCTGCCTTGGCTGGTTGTGGACCGGAGAATATGGCGCTGGTAAGCATGTCTGGCATGCGCGTCTGGCAAGCGCGCCTGGCATGCGCGTCTGGTATTGTCTTGGACGCGGACTGTTGGCGCTGGAACTTTGGCTACCAAGCGGTGATGATAGCGCTGGTGGCTTCAGTCCGTGGGACGGTGGAAACGATACTTGAAAGGCTTGCAGGGTGGATCACGGAATGCTGGTGTTAGAGGTAACGTGGTAGCAATAAAGTGGGCAAGCATATTCCAGCTATGTACTCCAGCGTTTCTGTTTCAATTTGTTTTCTTGTTGGTGCAAACCCTAGCCATAGGTATGCCTTCCATAAATCTGTAGAAATATTTTTCTTCTGAACAGATGTAAACCCTAGCCATGGGTATGCCTTTCATAAACTTGTGGAAATACTTCATCATAAACAATTCCTCTTCGAATACCACCATAGTAATATCGGCTACCTCATGAATAGTAACGGGTAATCATTATTATGCAAAGTAGGCGCGTACGGGTAGGTGACTGTTTTTTTTGAAAGGCAAACAAAGCGCCTGGTTCATGGTTCGTTTTTTTTTTTTTTTTTTTCTGATTTTTTGGATTTATAGATGATTGCTTTTTATAAGAGTTTTGGATTATTTTGGAATAATGGTTTTTTTTTTATATGCTAAAGTCTGAATTGGAAGTGTAAATAACAAATCATCTGGGAAAGTTTTGAAACCATGAATATTGCATGATGATGGAAAGCATGGGAACAATATGGCTATCGGTTTTTATTATCTCGGTAAAGATTTGAAGTAGTAGACCATGTATTTTGTCTAGGAAAGACTTACTCGGTTTTCTGAATCTCCTGACGAAAAATGAATCTTCCGGGTGTAAGTCCGAGTTTTGTGGGAAGTACCGCCGTGATGTGGAAAGTCCCCAGTCGTCTCTAAGTTACTTGATAATCGAGTCGTCGATCCCTGGGTGGATCGTTTGCTTTTAATCTCTGGGAAGTCCCCAGTCGCCCCTTGCGGTGTCATGACTGGTAATCGGGTCATCTGGTAACTGAGTCTACGATCCCTGAGCGGATCGAATATGGTCGTCTGGTAGCTGAGTCGATCCATGAGCGGATTGTTTTCCTCTACCATCCTGATGTCTGTGTCGAATTATGAGATCGAGGATTGAAAATTTGACACTGTAACCGAAAGATCAATCTCCCACTGTGGTCGCCAATTGTTTGAGGGTGAAAATGGTTTCTGCCGATTTTGGTAATTTCGGGTGTGTGGGTGAGAAATGAATTTAGACCCTAAATAATGTACTGCACGGGAGTACTTTAGATTCGAGAGATCAATCTTTACAAATCTGGCCTAAACCAAGAAATGGCCGTTCCAGATTGCTTCGGTCACAAAGAGGAGGAGAATGGGTTGGTTTTGGGGAGGGAAGCGAAGAAAGTGTTGAGACCAGGTTGATTTTGGAAGAGTAGTGGTTTCACGACTTGTATCAGAAAATGGGAAGCTAACAGATGGGAAAGCTTAGCCAAACGTTTTTCTGAGTGTTGTCTGATCCTTGACCCAACTTGTCCTTTGCTGGAAATAGGTAAGACCTATTTATACAAGTTGGAGTGAAACGTACTCTGGTCTCATTAAGGAACGGAATAATTGGTGAGTAAATGGGAGGAGGTGGTAACCGTTAACGCATGGAATTGATGTTCCATTAAAGAAAAGCGTTTCACCTTTACTTCCCTATTTACTTAACCGCTTCATCCTTATTACATTTTCTTATTACGGTCGTAGTGTACGCCGCACGCTGTAAACCGCCAAACCAAAACCCAAAGAAGATCCCCCAGTTTGTGATTTGATGTCTCGAACGTTTTCGTGAAAACATGTAACATGGTTGTTGCCTGGCAAGTCGAGCTTGGGAGACTTGCTAGCTTGGTGACCTTCGACGGTCGAGATTTTGCATCTTAAGCGGAAAGGTAGTCGTTAATCGTTCCACGGTTCCGTTTTCGATAGCCGTGTAGGGAAGGCCAGCATGGTGGCGCGGCTAGGTTGGCATGCAGTGGGCATGGCATGCCTTGGCGCGGTTTGCGTGGCCAAACTTAGGTTTTTAGGACAAAGGTTACCATGCGTTGTCTGGTAACCTTGGATGGCTAGGATTCGATCCTGGGATTGAAGGGAGACCGTTGATTGTCGCACGCCTTCGTTTTAGTAGCCGCATAGGGAAGGCCAGCATGGTGGCGCGGCTAGGTTGGAATGCCATTGGCATGGCATGCCTTGGCGCGGTTTGGGCGCGACCAAACTAGGGTTTTGGGCCAATGGTTACCACGCGTTGTCTGGTAACCTTGGATGGATAGGATTCGATCCTGGGATTGAAGGGCGACCGTTGATTGTCACACGCCTTCGTTTTAGTAGCCGCATACGGAAGGCCAGCATGGTGTCGCGGCTAGGTTGGCATGCCATTGGCGCGGTTTTGGCACGGCCAAACTAGGATTTTGGGTCCAAGGTTACCATGCGTTGTCTGTTAACCTTGGACGGCTAGGATTTTCTTCTGAGATTGAAGGGCGACCGTTGATGGCCGCACGCCTTCGTTTTAGAAACCCTAATTAGCGCCCTTTACTAGAATCGCTGTAGAATTCTCGTACGGACTCGGATTTTGACAGTCCGCCACTCAAATTGACCAGAAAAGAATTTCTTATCTCCACACAAGGGGCTATTTAGGTTTTGAACTCGTTCGGGAGGTGAAAACAGCCCGACAGTAAAACTCAGGAAGAATTCAGGAGGGATGTTGCGGGCTCGAGGAGGCATAGTTTAGGCGCGGCCAAAATTAGGGTTTTGGCATTGGGCCAAACGTTACCATGCGTTGGCTGGCGACCTTGGACGGCTAAGATTTGCATCTAAGGTGGAAGGGTGGCCGTTGATTGTTGCACGCCATTGTTTTAGTGGCCGCATAGGGAAGGCCAGCGTGGTGGCGTGTCAAGGTTGGCATGGCCAAACTTAGGATTTCGGGCCAAAGGTTGCCATGCGTTGTCTGGTAACCTTGGTCGGCTAGGATTTGATCCTGGGATTGAAGGGGGACTGTTGATTGTCGCACGCCTTCGTTTTAGTAGCCGCATAGGGAAGGCCAGCATGGTGGCGCGGCTAGGTTGGCATGCCGTGGGAATGGCATGCCTTGGCGCGGTTTGGGCGTGGCCAAACTTAGGATTTCAGGCCAAAGGTTACCATGCGTTGTCTGGTAACCTTGGTCGGCTAGGATTTGATCCTGGGATTGAAGGGCGACCGTTGATTGTCGCACGCCTTCGTTTTAGTAGCCGCACAGGGAAGGCCTGCATGGTATAATGGGGCCGCGGGTTTGGTATGCCGTTGGCACATGGTGCGGCTAGCATGGATAGGGCCAAGGCAAGGTGCGTTTGGCTTGGCGAGGTGGGGCCAATGGTTTGGCATGCCGTTTGACACATGGTGCGGCTAGCATGGCTAGGGCCAAGGCAAGGTGCGTTTCGCTTGGCGAGGTGGGGCCAATGGTTTGGCATGCCGTTTGGCACATGGTGCGGCTAGTATGGATAGGGCCAAGGCAAGGTTCGTTTGGCTTGGCGAGGTGGGGCCAATGGTTTGGCATGTCGTTTGGAACATGGTGCGGCTAGTATGGCTAGGGCCAAGGCAAGGTGCGTTTGTCTTGGCGAGGTGGGGCCAATGGTTTGGCATGCCGTTTGGCACATAACGCGGCTAACATGGCTAGGGGCCAAGGCAAGGTGCGTTTGGCTTGGCATGGTTTGCTATTGGCGCAGTAGTGTGGCTGGCATGGTTGGCATGCCTTGGCGCGGAGATGTGGCTGGCACGGTTTGCCATTGGCACAGTGGTGCGGCTGGCATGGTTAGCATGCCTTGGCGCGGTAGATGTGGCTAGCACGGTTTGCCATTGGCATAGTGGTGCGGCTGGCATGGTTGGCATGCCTTGGCGCGGTAGATGTGGCTGGCACGGTTTGACATTGGCACAGTGGTGCGGCTGGCATGGTTGGCATGCCTTGGCGCGGTAGCATGAGGGTTTTGTACAGGTGATGTCAATCAATGTTAGGGGTTATGCCGTGGAACATGATACATAGGAAGAAAAAAGGTACCCTGGTAATTCTTACGTAAGCATGCTGATCGATTTGATAAATGTGTTAATGGTCATAATGACGTCATGCCAGATGTGCGATTTTATGATTTTAACCCTAGGCTAAAAGCCACCATCAACATTAAGGTTGTTAATTTTATATGCTTTTAATTACCAGCAATTAAAATGCATATCTCTGAAAAATAAAAATTGGTAAGAAAATTACTTTGTAGTCGATTTTTTGCATTTGCGGTTTCCTTGTTAACAAAATCTTGATGTGTCTTTTACTTTTCTATTTCCGCAATTATAATTGTTTTCTTATAATTAAAAGTAAAATACACAAACATTAATTCCTATTTACTTGATAGCAATTCTATTGTGGTTAGTTAAGTCCGAACCTTTTATCAAGTAAACATACTTCGTTGTTGTATTGTCTCGATCTTGAATCCATAGTCAATCACACAAGTTATCTTGTTGTCGTATTGTCTCGATCTCGTATCCATAGATGATCACACGAAGTGTGAATAGATTAGTTGTATTGTCTCGACTAAGTCCATATACAATCAGTTTCGGAGAAAGGACTTATAGGTGAAAAAGTTTTAGATTGAGGTATATTTGGGTACCCTCGTCTTTTCACAATTAGTAAATGCACATTGGCAATTTTTATTTTCCAGAGATATGCATTTTAATTGCTGGTAATTAAAAGCATATAAAATTAACAACCTTAATTAAAAGATTCTCAACTTATTTCGGTCCGGGATCTCCTTTAGTTATTAAGGAATATCTTTGAACAATAAAAGATAAGAGTGTTGATGGTGGATTTTCATTTAAGGTTAAAATTGTAAAAACCAGAAAATCATGCGCTGACATCTTGTAAAAGATAAAGCCATTAATAAGTGTTGGATACTCCTTCACTTTACTAATTCACCTAGAATGGAGCATGTGGCAACAATCCCATTCTGTGAATTAAATACATGAAATTCATCCAGGTTGGAGCATGTAGCAACAATCCCATATACCCTGTGAATTTATAGCATTATTAATTAATGCGTAAGCAACCTTGTATTTCCTGTACTCATTATCAGTGCGGCATGACGGTCGAGTGTTGCTCTCAAAGAGAGCAACACAAACCTCCAAGAATTATAATGAAAGCATGTACGAAATACCCGTACAGGTTGCAACTCTCGGTGTGTTATACTAGCCCGATTGAGAATTATCAGTATGTTATACTATCCCGATTGAGCATCCAGACTGACCGTATCAGTCTGGATATGATCTCGTTCATCCAACTTCACCAGCATGATTGGATGGCCCAGATCAATTCCATAACCCCCAAGACGGTATGAAATATTCACTGCCGAACCAACGTGGACCCCGCATGTTCCCTACAGAATTGGCCTAGCTTGCCAAATCGTCCAAACCAGAGCAGTATGGGCGGAAAACCCTAAATTAGGGTTTGCGGCACATTACATGTGTCGCTAAACAATCTCAACCATCCATCTTCGCATGTATAGAAGGAGGGTGTAGATGTAGATTCAAAGGGCCCAGAGCATGTCAACACAATCACCATGGGCCCGCCTACATGCCTGACCAATCGGCCAGGACCAACCATGGTTGGTCATCCCAATTCGTGCGCCCAAACAGAGCATGTTTACACGGCCGTGAAAGCCAAAATTAGGGTTTCAAGCATCACGAACGTCCATCTTCTCCGACACGAGTGGAGGGTCCCAGATTAGATTAAGCAGGTCCGGTCATACCAACATGACCACCGTGGGCCCATCTCTCCCCTCACCTGATCGGCCAAGGCATATCATGCCTGGCTATCCCAAAACGCGCATCCAAACCAGCGTGGTCACACTTCCCAAACGCAACCGATCTCGACCACTCAACTTCACCGGACGATTTGAGTGGCTTAGATCACGTTTTCATGGGATAGTCAGGTATAGGCGTGAACAACAGATTACCACCTACACGCCAGACTGCTCGACCAAGACCGACCAAGATTGGTCGTCTTGGAACGCGCGTCCAAACTAGGCATGTCACGCGGTTTCTAATTCCTTTGCGGCAATGGATTTCTGCCGCAAACCGATCTCAACCACTCAACTTTTACCGGTCAAATTGAGTGGCCTAGATCGCATCTTCATGGGACAAAGGAGGTACGGACGTGTACATCGGCATGTCAAGTCTACACGCATGCCCTCGGTCTTTTCCAAAATATCTCCCAAGCTTGGATTCGACCAAGTCAAGAATGATGCTGCGCACCTCTTCAAAACCCTAATTCCATCAACGGTCGCAGATGAGTGTCTCAAAGATCATCTCGTCCGTCCAACTTCACCGGCTTGGTTATACAACCCTGGTCAGGAGTTAATTGGTCAGTGAAGCGTCATGGTGATCACCACCCGTCACTTTACCACACCATAATGCAGTACCTGCATAAAATACACATGATACTTCACAAGTATCAACTTCCTGAATAACGCAGTTATTCAATTCAGCATTACATGCTACCTTTTGTGGGTCCCACGATCCACACATTCCAGACATTAATCATGTCACAAACTGGGGGATACATACTGGGGTATTGGTCTGGCGGTTTACTGCGTGCAACGCGCCATCACAAGAACTTGTTTGGAAGTCATGGACGGTTAGAGATGACAGGAGAAGTGGGCAAGACTGGTCGTGTAACACCAACACACACCTCCACTACTCCATCACCCCACTTCCTCCACTTCCCACGAGAGACGTGAATAAGTCTCAAATGACTTGTATAAATAGGTTCTCCTCCCTATTTTCCAAACGGGGAAAGAACAGGAGAGAAACAACACAAGTCGAGACGAGACAGAAACCAAGTGTTAATACAAAAACGTATTCAAACACCCAGAGCCTGCTTGCATCAATCGTAAGCCTGCTCACCTTTCTGTTACAAGTCAAAGCAAGCCAACACCTTCACAATCTCAACACCTTCTTCGCTTCCCTCCCTAAGATCAACCCCATCTCCTTCACTTTGTGACCGAAACAAGTCTGGAACGGCCATTTCTTGGTTTAGGCCGGACTTGCACAGATTGATTTCCGAATCTACAAGCACTCACCGCGCAGTGCATTTGTTTATGGTTTAGATTCATTCCTCATCAACACACCCCAAATTACCAAATCCGGCAGGAATAGTTTTCACCCATAAACAATTGTCGACCACAATGGAGGTTAATCTCTCGGTTGTAAAGTCAATTTCTTCAAATTCGATTCAATTTTATCAATTTCAAAAAGGGTAGATCTTAGAATCAATTCAATCAACAATTCGTTTCAAGATGGTGGAATTAAGGTCCTGGATCGGAATCAATTCGATGGAGCTAGTGTGGATAACAATCCTGGTGTTGAAGTACCTGTCAGTGGAGCTACCGTGGTCAATACATCTCGTGGAACCGTCATTTCTACCATCAGCTCCAGCGTAGCAGGAAATATTCCAGTAAGTGTAACACCTCCCATCACCAGAGCCAGAGCAGCCGCAAATCCCGGCATCTCCTCAAGTGTAACACCTCTGGTAGTCACCAGAGCAACAACTTTCACTCCTTCATCAGGACGAGGAGCCGGAGGGACGAGAGGAGGACCATCCCCCATTACCATTGCAGACTTGATGGATAAGCAGGAAGTTCTTGCAAAGATTCAAACGGATATGGCCGCAACTCAGAAAGAGGTACTCACTTTCCTTAAAACTTTAACCGAACGATTGCCACAAGATTCACGGCAACCCTTGGAGTCGGAAAGAGATGCATTCAATACACCCGGAGCAGGCGCCTCCACTCGGACCCACAGGAATGAAGAAACTCATGTTGCTCCTGAACGCCCAAGGGAGAGGGACCATCCTTCCAACTTCATCACACGCGAGGATCTGGAACGACTTCTCCAAAATCGAGGAAAAGGGGACCGAACGGATGTACACCAACATCAGCCACCGTACCCTCAAGATGTATAACGAATTCCTCTTCCAAGAGGTTACACCTCCCCCCAGTTCTCCCTCTACAACGGTACTGGTAATGCTCGTGAACACGTCTCTCGATTCTTGGAATCCTTGGGGGAACATGAGTACAATCATGTTCTGCGCCTGAAATAATTCTCGAAGTCACTAACGGGGAGGGCGTACACCTGGTACAACAACATCGCGCCTAACAGCATATCCAATTGGAGCGAGATGGTCAGTGCTTTCTACAGAAAGTATTTCTTCGTGTCTGAACAGATCACCTTTTCAGATCTAGGAAGAATTCTTCAACGGAACAACGAGCATCCCAACGACTTCGTCAAAAGGTTCAGAACCCAAGCGCTAGATTGTCACAACCCGAATGTCACCGAACGACAATTGGTGGAGTTGTGCATCAATGGGATGATACCCATATACCACGCTCTGTTAGAGAATCTGGGCTTTCAAACGTTCTCTGAACTCCATGAAGCTGCCAAACATTCAGCAACAACTGCACCAGCGTTGCTAGAAAGAACCAGAGTTGTTCGAAGTGAAGATTCACGTGAAAGTCGAGGAAGAAGACGCCTCATGAACAAGCAATACAACACTGATCCTTCTGTGAGTGTAGTGGGCGGAGGAGAAAAAAGGAAAGCTTCAGTGACGGAACAACAAACCAAGCGGGCATCCCCAAGCACACAAGACTTCGTCTCGGAAAGGAGCGGACAAATCTCCTGCACAAGACACCGAAGATACAGGTTTTCCTTTCCCTATGAATGAAGTGATAGAACTCCTGGAAGCATGGATCCAAGACGATGCCGTCAAGCTGCCTCCTATCAGGCGTCCTCCAACTGAGAAAGACATGGCAGATCCCAAATATTGTTGCTACCACAGATTCGTCCATCATCCGGCCAAAGATTGTAACAGGTTGAAACAAATATTCAGGGAAAAGATAAAGACAGGATAACTCCAGCTTGGAAACGAAGGTGTTCGTAGATATCCTCTCCCTATCAGGAACTGCATGATTTCTGGGGATTCTGTTCGCAAGACTGTACAATCTATGATGGAGCGCTTGTGTGAAATCTTGTACTTCTCCAAAGGGCAGCGTCAAGACATATTTACGGCCCTCAACCACGTTGTGTCGGAAGGCGTTTGTATCCGTAAGCGGTCAAGAACCCCGCCTTTCCTGAAGGACGCGAGCAAGGGAAACTGGGGACTCCTAACTGTCACTCGTTTGAGAGACGTTAAGTTCGATAGCGCGTTAATTGATACGGCTTCCGAATTTAACATCATTACTGTCAAGACCTTGAGAGCGGCAAAGATTTCGAAGCAGGAAGCTACTCATCACCCAACTGTGGTTAAAGATTCAGAAGGAGAACTCAGGGATGCATATGGATACATCGATCTTGAAGTAAAATTGGGTGATGCCTCGACACAAACAAAGTTCTACATAGTCAAAGATCATCCCAACTACGACATGATCCTAGGACGCTCTTGGATGCATGATAACAAAGCAATACTAGAAGGTCCTCTACCGATTTCGATACCTGAAAGAATCTCCAACACGCTTTCTGGACCTGATGACTGTCTGGTGCCGCACCAACAACTTGCCAATGTGACACAACTTCCCGGAGAGAGCCTGCCAGCATATATTGAAAGGTTCCGATCTCAAGTAAGTCTCATCGCGCAACCCTCTTTACAACTTACCGCCCTCCATTCTGACAAGTCCTAGGGACTGGCTCCAACCAACAAACCAACCTTGGCCAAGAGATGCGAATGGGAGGCTGGCCCTTTCAAGCAGTTTATCAGGAGTCTAGAAGATGTCTCGATCAAAGACGACAAAACCAAGACCCCGACGTCAACACGCCCAAACCCGTTTGGAATTGGGGACTTAGTAACGAAGACAACCGCATTCAAGGTCGGAAACATTACAGTGAGAATGGATACCTCACCCAATTCATCCACCGAGAAGGAGGATGAACCATACCTGGTAGCAGATGTCATCCTAGGCGGCTACTGCAAACTCATGAACGCTGACAAACTAGAAGGCGTAACAATTCACTCACGATGGCTCAAACCCTACCGTACCTAAGACGCTGTGCTATCACTTTCCAAAGATCCTATACACTTCAAAACGCCGTGCTACTTCCTCCGCGTGTTTCCCTTTACAATTCCACATCATATTTGTAATTCCTCTAGAGAATGATTGCAATACTTGCATTCATAATTAAGGTTTCAATTTTCAATTTTCAAATTAATTGAGGTGTTATTTCCACTCGAGAACCTCTTTACTCCTAAAGACACAAAGCCCATCCTAAATCAACCCACTAGAGCAGTCGGAAAGAAACCCTAAACAAAAACATCCCGAAAAGACTTGAGGGAAAAGATATGCCACTGCGGGAAGGGAAGAAGCTTTGAGCCATTCACCCATTATTTCTTTTATCAAAAGCCATGGAAGATTTTGCATCGAGAACACAATTGCAGTCTTGACAAAGGGTCATAAAAAAAAACCTTTATTCAAACAATCAAATAGAAAACCTTGAACTCGGGCTGCCACCGAATACAAGGAAGATGTTCAAATGTACGGAATATACTTGGAAAGCGAAAAAGAAGAAAAGAGGTTTTAGTCGTCAAGAGGATCGACATCGCTTTGCACCACCGTCGGGTTACGCCAGCGCCATCACCCGTTGATGCTCCTCCCTTCGGATCTACCTCAACTTCTCGCATACATCTCCCGCAGTAGCCGCACTCCATCCCAACATCATCGGCGGGGAGCATCAAAGAGCACATCAACATTAGGAGTCGTGCCAATTGCTTTCGGATGATCGGGTTCATCTCGTGTCCTGAGTCAAGAATTATCACGCCGTCCCGGGATTGGGTAATCACACTTATCTTCATTCATAGGTTGTTTATGCTCAACCCTCCGCCTCTTCAACCGCGCTGCATATCTCTCTGCCCTTGCGCTTACTAGTACTTGCAACGCTTCCTCGCGCCTCCACCGCTCCTCCATGTCAATCGCAGCTGAAAGTGCACAGATGCGTCCCCTGGCAATACGCAGGTACAAGATAGACATCCCCTGTATAGCACGGCCGACTTCACGAAGTGGAAGATCGATCTTAGCCATTACTTCTTCATGCGCATGGGTTTCGGGCTTATGATAAACTGCAAAGGAGAAGAGGTTATGAGCACAAAAAAAAAAATCAATCAATCGATCAGTCAATCAGGAGATCAGATAAGTGCGGAGCAGTACCTGAGATATAGAATAAATGACTGCGTGAGATGATTCTTTATAATCTCGCAAGTCGACAGAATCCCAGGAGAAAAGAAGTCTTTACTTACCACCTATAAAGGCTACCAATTCGGGATAGCAATCAACGATGCTTATCAGATACATCTGGGGAAAGCTGTGCGTGACGAAAGGGAGTACGCCTGACCCAAGGAAGGGACCAAGCTCGGATATATACACGGGGAACCAAAGCGACTCACCAGATCAAGTCCTGCTTCCTTCACAACCTTGATCAGAACCAACCAGCTCCAGGGCAACGCCTGATGATGTCGGTCTATCCGGTAAATATCTATTCACTTTAGCTTGGTCATTTCAATGTACATATTTGTCACCATCTCATGCCTACCCCACAATAGTGTAACCATTATGTGCTAGGCAGGGGACTTAATGTTGATGGTGGATTTTCATTTAAGGTTAAAATTGTAAAAACTAGAAAATCATGCGCTGACATCTTGTAAAAGATAAAGCCATTAATAAGTGTTGGATACTCCTTCACTTTACTAATTCACCTAGAATGGAGCATGTGGCAAAAATCCCATTCTGTGAATTAAATACATGAAATTCATTCAGGTTGGAGCATGTAGCAACAATCCCATATACCCTGTGAATTTATAGCATTATTAATTAATGCGTAAGAAGCCTTGTATTTCCCGTACGCATTATCGGTGCGATGATGACCGAGTGTTGCTCTCGGCAACATGAACCTCCAAGCATTATAATGAAAGCGTGTACGAAATACCCGTACAGGTTGCAACTCTCGGTGGGTTATACTAGCCCGATTGAGAACTCTCGGTGTGTTATACTAGCCCGATTGAGCATCCAGACCGACCGTATCGATCCGGATATGATCTCGTTCATCCAACTTCACCAAAGATGATTGGATGGCCCAGATCAATTCCATAACCCCCAAGCAGGTATGGAATATTCACTGCCGAACCAACGCGGACCCCGCATGGTCGGCCTCCCTCCAAAATTGGCCTAGCTTGCCAAAACGTCCAAACCAGAGCAGTATGGGCGGAAAGCCCTAAATTAGGGTTTGCGGCACATTACATGTGTCGCTAAACAATCTCAACCATCCATCTTCGCAGGTATAGATGGAGGGTGTAGATGTAGATTCAAAGGGCCCAGAGCATGTCAACACAATCACCGTGGGCTGGCCTACATGCCTGACCAATCGGTCAGGACCAACCATGGTTGGTCATCCCAATTCGTGCGCCCAAACAGAGCATGGATACACGGCCGTGAAAGCCAAAATTAGGGTTTCAAGCATCACGAGCGTCCATCTTCTCCTAAGCACGAATGGAGGGTCCCAGATTAGATTAAGCAGGTCCGGTCATACCAACATGACCACCGTGGGCCCGTCTCTCCCCTCACCTGATCGGCCAAGGCATATCATGCCTGGCTATCCCAAAACGCGCATCCAAACCAGCGTGGTCACACTTCCCAAACTGCAAACTGATCTCGACCACTCAACTTCACCGGACGATTTGAGCGGCTTAGTTCACGTTTTCATGGGATAGTCAGGTATAGGCGTGAACACCAGCTTACCACCTACACGCTGGATCGATCGACCAAGACCGACCAAGATTGGTCGTCTTGGAACGCGCGTCCAAACTAGGCATGTCACGCGGTTTCCAATTCCTTTGCGGCAATGGATATCTGCCGCAAACCGATCTCAACCACTCAACTTTACCGGTCAAATTGAGTGGCCTAGATCGCATCTTCATGGGACAGTGAGGTACGGACGTGTACACCGGCATGCTATCTACACGCATGCTCGATCGGTCTTTTCCAAAACATTCCCAAGCTTGGATTCGACCAAGCTGAAGAATGATGCCTGCGCACCTCTTCAAAACCCTAATTCCATCAACGGTCGCAGATGAGTGTCTCAAAGATCATCTCGTCCGTCCAACTTCACCGGCTTGGTTATACAACCCTGGTCAGGAGTTAATTGGTCAGTGAAGCGTCATGGTGATCACCACCCGTCACTTTACCACACCATAATGCAATACCTGCATAAAATACACATGATACTTCACAAGTATCAACTTCCTGAATAACGCAGTTATTCAATTTAGCATTACATGCTACCTTTTGTGGGTCCCACGATCCACACATTCCAGACATTAATCATGTCACAAACTGGGGGATACATACTGGGGTATTGGTCTGGCGGTTTACAGCGTGCAGCGTGCAACGCGCCATCACAAGAACGTGTTAGGAAGTCATGGATGGTTAGAGATGACAGGAGAAGTGGGCAAGACTGGTCGTGTAACACCAACACACACCTCCACTACTCCATCACTCCACTTCCTCAATTCCCACGAGAGACGTGAATAAGGCTCAAATGACTTGTATAAATAGGTTCTCCTCCCTATTTTTCAAACGGGTAAAGAACAGGAGAGAAACAACACAAGTCGAGACGAGACAGAAACCAAGTGTTAATACAAAAACGTATTCAAACACCCAGAGCCTGCTTGCATCAATCGTAAGCCTGCTCACCTTTCTGTTACAAGTCAAAGCAAGCCAACACCTTCACAATCTCAACACCTTCTTCGCTTCCCTCCCTAAGATCAACCCCATCTCCTTCACTTTGTGACCGAAACAAGTCTAGAACGGCCATTTCTTAGTTTAGGCCGAACTTGCACAGATTGATTTCCGAATCTACAAGCACTCACCGCGCACTGCATTTGTTTAGGGTTTAGATTCATTCCTCATCCACACACCCCAAATTACCAAATCCGGCAGGAATAGTTTTCACCCATAAACAAAGAGTTACAGAACATGTTCAAAGTATGTCGACATCTTATTCTTTGTAAATCCTTTTTCATATTTACAATCTTGGAACCGATTATACCACACTTCCAAACAAGTTAGAACTGGTTCATCTGATTTCCAAGAACTATATGATTGATCAAATATCAATACACTAATCATTGGTTTACGGTTCTACCAAACACATGGATCGGTTCTACCTTAATATGGTTACTGGGACCTATTACATCAGTTACTAGGATCGGTTACATCAGTTACCAGGACCGGTTACCATATTCTCATGGTATTACTTGTGATCGGTTACAATAGTCACTAGGATCGGTTACACCAATTACCAGGACCGGTTACACCAATTACAAGGATCGATTACAACTCTTTTGTGATCGGTCATACTAACTACCAGGATCGGTTACACCAATTACAAATATCGATCATACCATCTAAGGTGATTACTTATGATCGGTTACACTAATAAAAATCATACCAATACATAAGTCGGGCATCGTGACTAGTTTTACCAAGATACATAACAAGTTATGATCGGTTCTACTAACTCACACATATTGGTAATCCAAAGATATGCAATGAATAAAAATACCAATAAGCCTAGCGATTTCCCTTTCGATTCATAAAACAAGTTCATGAATGTACTTCCTTTAAACAAATGTAAACATTGTTTCCTAGGATGATATCTTCACCTTTACCCATACACATAATCACAATAGCATTCATACGATTATGTCGATGTCTTATATACGAAGTTCAAAAGATAGGCGTTATACTTTGTATTCTAATTCCTTAACACTATGTCTACTGATCGCTGTCGTAGGCGTCAAAAATAAATTACACTTTCTTACTACTCAAAATATATAATGAAGCAAGGGCAAGAAAGGATCGTTCCCACAGAGAGGTCTTGGGTTGTCAATATGTTTCGGTTCTTATATAAACAAAGGGGGTTTTCTGATTTTGATAAACTAAAATAAAATTAAGGCAAAACAATAAAAAGCAAACACGCAAATCAAGAGTGTGAAAATATTGGATAAAGGTTTCATCTTCAATTGTAAACAAGTTTTGAATATATGATTAAAATTCATATTTAATCTCGCTATCACCAAAAGCCCTAGAATATCTTATTGCAAGAATACTCCATAAATTTCCTAAGTCATCAACACACACATTAGAATTGCGTATGTGAATTCTACCTAAAGAATAACCTAACGCCTTGCGCTAATTAAGTTCAATTCCTAGGAGCATTAAGTTTCAGAAATAGGCTAATCAATGCAATTGTAATACATTGCGCAAACAATTCGAACAAAAGTCAACTTCTACATATGACTACAAGAGTGTATCACTACAAACCATAATCATATCATGCTACTCGTATTCAAGGTTATCGCTCGATGATGAACCCTAAAATAGCTATAGATATGGATGTAAGTTCAACCAATTCTAGACTTAACTAAACAAACATTCAATCATATTGCAATACATCAATCATGCAATTATTATAACCCGTAGAAATCAAAAGATAATATTGAGAGAAAACTAATTCATAAAAATCATAACTTGGTTGCAAAATCCAACTACATCTTTAACCAATAAAAATAAATCAACTACTTGGGTTTTTGGAAATCATCACAAAGAGTTTAGAAGAATCTATCATGTGAAACCCTAGAAGACAAGTAGAAGCCTCCTTAATGGAGATAGATAGGTTTAGAGAAAGATTTTTATATGCTTTTCCCATTCCAAAAGGATACTCTTTCCAAATTTAGGTCTTCTCAAAACCCATCTCCAAGTGGTCCACCAAGCCCATGTGTGGAAAATACCCATGTGAAAATCTGTCCAAAATTGTTCGACGGAATTGCTGACGTCATCGCCGGAATTCGGTCACCGGGAAATTATTTCCGACCACCTGAGCCTGTATCCGACTATCGTAACTCCCCGCAACTCACTATCCTTCTCCGCAGTTCATACACTCACAATTTAGAGCCATACATCGCAAATGAACCATCTAAGCCAATTCTTGGATTCTTGCGGAAACGTGCCTAAAAGCGCGAACCGTAGCTCATATATCCAGCCGCCAACTCTTGCATCCGACTCATACCCCCTTCACGATTCAATGAAACTTTATAATCTACACTTTAACTTCCGAAATCCGACAACCGGGACTAGTACCATCATCTCGCCATTTCTGCTCCGTTTTCGCACAGTTTCTGCAGCTTCAAAACACTTCTCCAACTCCATACTCAGTTGTATCCTCTTCAATTGCACTTCATAACCTGCAAACCCATTGCACCAGACTTGCACACCTCCATTCACTTCATGCCATAACTAGCAGCAACATTCTGCGGCAGCAACATCCACTTGAGCTTGATCTCCTGCAGTTCATGAACCTC
Organism: Papaver armeniacum; assembly: GCA_023531295.1. Classification (NCBI taxonomy): domain Eukaryota; kingdom Viridiplantae; phylum Streptophyta; class Magnoliopsida; order Ranunculales; family Papaveraceae; genus Papaver; species Papaver armeniacum. Next base: position 19,868 of record JAJJWW010005481.1, on the reverse strand, counting down.
AGGTCTCAGTAGCACGACCATCATATCCTTGTATCCACCAGGCCTGCAATTCAAGCTCAGTCCATCACCTCAAGGCCAACTTCATAACCTGCATCCCTGCACCAGTTCAACTGCCAATTGCAGTCCCATTTCAGCTCATCATCCATATGCATCATCTCTGGCACCTAATTCTTTCCTTCCCCAGCTTCGCCTGCAATTCTGTCACAGGCATGCTCCATATCAACTCCACTTCTAATTAGTATCATCTGCTTTGCACTTTGCCCTGCATTACCAACCAATCCACCTACTAACTCGGCCGCAACCCTGAAATTTACATTCACTTCCAGCTTCCACTTCGAGCTCCACCACATCTCAGCGACAACAACATCAGGTTCAAGCTCACAACTGCACATATCGGTGACAGACTCATGTGCACATCCACCATTCAAAACCATTACAGACTCCAACCTCAGACAGCAATATCTGCCCTGCATTAATGCCATATATTCACCACTGCCAACTGCAAACCTTAACGTCGCCTTCTCAGATTCATGCCTTGCCCAATTCTGCCACTGCGAACTGTTATCAACACAACCAATCTCCTTCATTTCTCTTCTCCATAGTCACCTGCAACAGCTTCAAGTTCTTGTAGCTTTACGTATAACACATTCATTCAGTTCAACCAGCTTTTAACTCTTTGCTTCTCGATCCATTGAATCATTGCTCTCTTCACTTCTAACCGTAACAGCTGCCTCAACCTGTTCTTACTCATCTCCTGCAGCTCACACCTGCAATTGCTCCTTGCACTGTAATCTGCCATTTCCTGTCTCCTAATGCAGCTCATATAACTTCTTTACTCAATTCCTGCACCTCTTGGAAACAATCACCACCACCTGTAGCTTCCACAACCAACACTGCAAACCAAATCCACTAGAGCCTAGCCATTTCTGCAACTCCGTTGCACCGGAACCCATGAAAGCAACCACCACCTCCATCTGCAATTTCAATACCAGTTCAAATCCACGCTGTGTGTGTGTTTCTCGGCTTCAGTTCTCAGTAGCTAATGAGTGCCAAATATTGCATATTTCTACACCTTTTATTGGCATTTAACTCATCTTTTGTGCTCAGAAATTAGATATTATCCCAAATTCTGTATTTTCTTTGTTTTCAAGAATAAATATTTGTACTAATTAATTTTGTATTTTTAGGTAGTAAATAAAGCTCGGAGAAATTGAGGAGCCAAAAGAGCAGAAAGCCAAAGCCCGCGCGCGCATCAGTTGCAACCCAACAAGGAGCAACCCATTTACAAGACATGGGCTTGAGCAGTCCAAGGCCCGACCCACGACCCGGATCCAAGCCCGTCCCTTCGGAGCCGTTAGATTTGAGCCATTTTCATCCTACGGTCGCATCGGCCTACGCATCGATCTCCGCTGCATCCAATGGTCGCTCCACCCTACACATCAAAACTTTGTTGCACCCGCTTCACACCACATCCACCTACACCTACACCCATCGACCAAACCTCCCATTTCTCATCTTCATCTTCTCTTTCTTCTCCCCCGACACAAAACCAGAAAACCCATTCTCTTCCCCTTCTCCTGACAGTGCAGAGCCATCACCACCATCTTCTTCCCCTGACACCAGCACCAACCGCACCAGTAGCCACCTGCTCCGCCACTCTCTCTCAAATTATCTCTATCATAGCTTCTCCATACCCTAGAAGCTAGGTTAGAGATAGTTGGAGCTAGGGTTTTCTCTAACATCAAATCAATGGAGTCAGAGACGAGTGAGGGGAGGAAAGAGGTTTGGGTTTTTCATTAATTGCAAGTTTGAGTGATTTGTGAGGTATAAATGGATGTTCTTCATGTGAGAAAAAAAAGTCACAGTTTTAGGGTTTTATTTTGCAATTTAATTTCAAGTTTGTTTAGCTTTGTATGATGTTCTAATTCACTGTGTTAGGGTGTAGATGAAACTCTCTTATTTAATGTGAAAGTAATCAAATTCTCAGATTGTTCTTATTGTGTGTAAAGCTTAGGAAAATAGTTAGCTAGAGAACTAAATTTGCTTGTGATCAATGGTACTGTAAGAAGACCATTGATACTAGGAGTAAGTAAGGGGATTTAGTTATACAATTATCCATCTAAAGCCTTCAAGGGAAGGCATAAGAACAAAGTGATAATTCACATTACCTTAGCATAGGATTAGAGAGTGAATTCAATCACCCTAGTGCCACTCAACCATCTGTTACAACACCTTTTGATCATTTGTTGCCTTAGAATAGCTACAACAGCTCATTGTCGTATCGACACCAACCCATATTTGTGTTACAATACCTTAGAAATCAGTTTAGTGAAGCCCTGCTGACACTTACACACTCCATTTCCCCGTGGATCGACCTGTGCTTGCCTTGCCTCCAATAGGCACTGTGCACTTGCAGTTTACACGTAGGCGAAACACTTTTCCCAGCCTACCAAGTTTTTGGCGCCGCTGCCGGGGAATTGGTAGTGTGCTGTGTCATCCATTAGTTTACTTTACTGGTTTTCATTCTAACCTTGTGTATATGTGTTTAAATTTTATGGTTTTCATGTTGTTAGTGTAGTCTGTTGAAGTTATCTGTGGTGTTATAGTGTAAGTTAGTAGTTAAAACCATTTGTTGTATAATCTGCACCCTGTGTTTGCATTAGTGTAGCTCTAACTTCAATCATAATCATTGGCATCATAACCCTGTAAAACTTCATTGTACATCCATTAGTTTTTTCTTTTGTTCTTGTTTAGCTCATTGTATCTTATCATCTGTAGCTGTAGCTGTAGTTTAATATTAGTTCTGTATTTTATTTAGCTTCTCTAGTTAACTTTTGATTATCAGTTTCATACATGATCTGCATTTAGTTAGCTGTAACTGCAATAATCATCTCACTAGCATAACTTGCATCATTGACTGCTTTGCATCATCAGTATCTGTAGCTTTAACCTCAGTCATAATCATTTGTTTCATTCACCTGGCATCATCATCACCTGTAACTTGGTCTGCCCTGAACAGATAACCAAGAACAGTAGTTAATTTTCATGCTGCAGAATCCTTGTTTTGAACTTCTAGTATCGGTCTTTTGAATTTGCTAGGTAGTGCTCTCCTGCTTTAAACTGTGCAATTTTTGAGAATTGAAACTCTCTCTTGAGTAGCAGGTACTTGTGGTGCAGCTGAGCAAACTCAAGGAAAACAAGGGAGCAGCAAAACCAATTGGTGGAATTTCCTAAACCCAGTTTTATACTGGCGGTATTATGTCTCAAACCCTTGCTTACATGAATGAATGATATAGCTTGCTTGTTGATATAATCAATAACTTCATCTCGCCCGTGTCTGTGTGTAACTTGAGCATAACCTGTGTAAAGTGGAGTCAACTGAACTAGTTGCCTCTCCAATTTAAACCCTAGGCTTCGACGTGCCATGCGCTCAGCTCCAGCCCCTGCAGCTGTGAGTTTGAGCTACCACTTGGATAACAAAATTTGCTGCAAACTCTGTTGATATCAACTAACCTAGTTGACTCTGTCAACCCTGAGCTTACCTGTGACCATCTGACCTGCAATTTTTGTGCATACATCTCTGAGAACTTGGGTACCACTTGACTGTGTTGACACTCTGAGCATGTTGTAAAGTGCTAGCATTGATTATTTGCTGATTCATTTGCTACGTCTGTGAAGTTCATATCTGAAATGTGCTGAACTGTTATACTCTATTTGATGATTAACCTGTGAATGCTGTGAAGTTTATATACCCTGCCCATATCTGCACTCATGTGTACTTGATCTCTAACAACTGAGGTCAACTGACCCAGTTGACATTAACTGTGTTAGCATCATCTTCTACAATCTTGTGATATGTGACTGAGTTGTTGAGTAGCAGGATTTGTGATTAGCATTTAGCTTGTTGATTTTCAAACACACAACCCAGCACATGCTTCACCTTGAGTGAGCACATCCCTTTACCCTGTGCACCTCACACATTTTTTGTTGATTTTCTTGTGCACCTGCCAATCTGGGCAGTGCATAAACTGTGTTGTGTCTCTCCTAAACAACAGCATCCAGCTCCCCTGTGTGCTAGAATTTGTGTGTGATTACTTGTGCACTGAGCTGCACATTACCCGCACTATGCCCTGCCAGTGCTGTGCCATTTTTGAGAGTTTTGTGTTTCTCTGTGCTGTGCATAACCTGATCTGCACACAACCTGTGCAACATAATCTGTGCTTGGCCTGACTAGGGCTGTAAACCTGCCAAACTGGGCTGGAACCCACAACCACTGGGCTGTGCATTTGCACATGACCTGAAGCCCACATAAACTGGGCTGCACATAAACTGGGCTCTGCTCCTGCCAACAACTGGGCTGGAACCCATATAATCAGCTGGGCCTTACAACATCAAAAAGCACTATTTTGGGCTTGAGTCTGGAATTGGTGTATCATTTTAGTAGTTTTTGCTTATCTGTGTTGAACTTGATTGTATGTTAACATGCTAGATGCGCTAGCTAGGCTATGATTGTGTCTTTTAGAGACCAAACAAATCGACTAGTTAGAATCCGCCCGGACGAAATTGTCAGCATACCCAGTTCTTCAACAGAAATCCCAAGCCCATCAGAAACAGAAACCATGGGTGATGAACAAAACCAACCCCGTAGTCTCAAGGACTACATGTACCTAGGGCAAGCCAGCCCTCTTGCATCATTCTGCCATCTGATGCTTGTCAGTTTGAACTGAAAGCAAGCACCATTCACATGCTACCCGTGTTTAGAGGGGTTGATGCTGAAAACCCCTACCATCACGTGAGAGATTTTGAGGATATTTGTGGGACTCTCGTTTTAACCAAATGCCGAAGAGTCCCTCAAACCGAGATTGTTTCCTTTTTTCTCGAAAGACAAAGCCAAGTCATGGCTTCATGCCCTACAACCACAGTCCATTAGAACATGGGATGACCTCACAAAAGAGTTTTCAAAAAGTTTTTCCCAAACCATAAGACGGCGATAATTCGCCAAAGTCTAAATGGTTTTGTGCAATTAGAAGACGAAACTCTAGCAAAATACTTGGAGAGATTCAATGAATTATTACTCCAATGTCCCCACCATGGCTTTGAAAAATGGAGACTCGTGCAAATATTGTATGAGGGTCTAGATGTTAGAACCCGCACTACGCTCGAGTCAATGTGCAATGGTGCATTTATTGACAAAAGTGCTGATGAGGCTTGGACTTTCTTAATCGAAGTCGCTGAAAAGACTCAACAGTGGGAGTCCATCCGTGAACCAAAAAGAACTACCCCTGTAGGTAATTGATAGACGCATTTATGTGTCTATTTTAGTCTCAATTCTCTGTAATGTTAGTACTCGATTTTGCGTTTATTTTGGTATTTTATGTCTTTGTAGGTGTTTTTGGAGAAATAAACTTTTGCGGGAAAGTTGGCTCGAAAAGTGGTATTTGCGCTCGTGGGAGAAAATTACTATTCGCATCCCGGAAATGGATAAGGGGCACCCACATGATAAGGGATAACCCCAGGGCAACTACTATTGGCACACCGGAACAGGATAGGGGGAGTCCATCTTCCTAGTTTGAAAAAGGTTTTTTTTGGCGGGAAACTATTTGCAAAATTTGGGTTCGATTTTTGGTCCATCTCTGGACAGATTCAATCACCATATTTGGTTGATAAGGACTCGATTGGACTAAACAGGGTTGGTACGTTTGCTTTGATCGACTAGAATGGGCTGGATTGTTGTGAGAAGCTCAACAGGGAGCGTGACGTGTTTGACAGGGTTAAAGATGGTAATAGGAGATTTACTTGGAGAGGTTCGAGAGAGTTAAAGATGGTACTAATTCTCTTACCATAACAACAGGGAGCGTGACGTGTTCTGGCAACAAAGTTGTGATCAAATATTCTTATAATCGGAAGTTATCTCAAAACAGGGGAGGTGGAGAAAGTCTCGGTGGTTAGTTATATAGAAGTTCCGAGGAGATAGGAAGGATATACTGTCTGTTAGATTATTTTCCAACGGAGGGAAGATATCTTAACAACTCAGCAGCCGCGTACAGGTAAGAAAAAGAAAGAAATCCCGTGACTTCGGGTTAAAGAAAAAGAGAGATATTTTTGGGTTAACTCAAGATATTTTGGAGGCTGTGGTGGATATATAAGGCTTGGAGGAAGTCACAGAGGGTGTCGAGACCTTGGGGGGAGGTTTAGGAGCATTGCAGAGCAAAATCGCAAGTTGCAGAGAACATACAGGCGAGAGGAGGAAGAAGAACAAAGAACAGCACTTAAGGAAAGTCGCAGAATCCGTGACCTAAACTTTCAAACTCTAAGCCTTTGTAACAATTTTTCCAACAATTATATTAAGTTTGCAATGATTCAGTTAGGGTTCCTCTGTAACGGTGACTTCTGTAACAATTATATCTGTTACAAAGTCGATTTTTCTTCAATAAAACACCTATTCAGCCATGCGTTATTATTTTGAGCGTGTTTTGAGCATGAGGAGCTAAACCCCAACACTGGGATGACGGAGGAAGCCAAGTTCACAATTGTTTGGTAATTATAATTGATTCTAATGACTTTCTGCATTGATTTTTAATCGATTTATGATTTTCATTGATTATTTGTGATTTTGTCTGATAGCGTATGCTTAGTCTAAGAACTCTTGATGCGCTATGCTTATGATTTACAACTAATTCTTTATAAAATCTACTTTTGGCAAAGAAATAGAGTCTAGAAAAGAGCTAAAATTGTTATGAATCATTGTATGAACCAATTGATTGTGAAGTTTGGTGGAATCCGAAGTCCTAGTATCTCTCGATATCGTGACAACCTTGTATATATATTTTCTTTGTTTTTAGTATTTTCTTAAACCAAACCTTTACAAGTCTGAGTGAACGACAATCTTTCTTACCACTTTACTACAACTTTCAAAATCACATCAGTAATGTTCATAGAATCGAGTTTGACTTTGAAGGAAATGCAAAAATGGCATCTTTAGCCCGGAGAATAGAAGTGCTTGAGTTGCAGAAAAATGTAAAATCTAATGCCCCTACTCTCCGTGACCAAATTGAAATGGCCACTTGTGCCGCATGCCATAGCCTTGACCAGTTAGTGTACAGCTGTCCAGACTTACATGCATTTCAAGAGTCTAAAACCGAGCAAGCCAATGCATTGTACCATAGTCAAGAAAACAACCCGTATTCTCAAACCTACAACCCAGGGTGGAGGAATCACCCTAACTTCTCATGGTCCAAAGGGACTGTACAAGGGGGAACAACAAATAACAACCAAGGATACTCATATCCTAGAAACCCCAAGTACAACCCCATACTCAAGACCAGAGAAAAAACCTAGCTTTGAAGACTGTGTCAGTCTGTTAACCCAAAATCTTTCACAACTTCAGAAAACCACCGACCAACGTTTCACAAGTCTAGAACTTAAAATGGGTCAAATCTGTGATGCATTGAATGAGAGAGAAAAAGGCAAACTTCCTAGTCAACCCCAACAAAATCCAAAGAATGTGTTTCAGGCAGGCTCCTCAACCTGCAATGAAACTCCACATAGTCATGCGAATGTTATCACCACTCTCCGTAGTGGTAGAGTTGTTGAGAACAATGTAGGTGTACCACACCTCAAGCGAGTCTAAATCAGACTCACCAGTACACACAACACCGCAGAAAACATCTACTGTAGAGAAAGAATCTGAGCATGTTGATAAACCCAAGAGTCCTACCAATATAGATGTTTCTTTGCCAAGTCATGCACCTGTTGCTCCATTCCCACAAAGGTTGGTGCAGCATAAAGGGGGTAACCAATACAACGAGATTTTGGAAATGTTCAAACGAGTTAACATAAACATTCCATTTCTCGAAGCAATCGACAAATACCCACCTATGCTAAGTTTTTGAAGGACTTGTGCACACAAAAGCGAAAGCTTCATGTGCATAAGCGTGCTTTTCTCACTGAGCAAGTGAGCTCAATAATCCAACACAAGATTCCAACTAAGTTTAGATACCCAGGTAGTCCAACAATTACATGCACCATAGGTGACCATGTGGTCGAAAAGGCGTTACTAGACTTAGGAGCAAGTGTGAATCTATTGCCATACTCTATGTATGTGCAGTTGGGCCTTGGGGAGCTGAAGCCCACACCTGTTACGCTACAATTAGCGGACAGATCTGTGAAAATCCCCCGTGGTATTGTTGAAGATGTGTTAATCAAGGTTGATAAATTTTTCTTTCCTGTAGACTTCATTGTCTTAGACACTCAACCCGTGCAAAACCCAAGTAATCACATTCCTGTGATTTTAGGACGTCCTTTCCTGGCGACGTCCAATGCCATCATCAACTGTCGTAATGGTGTGTTGAAATTGTCTTTTGGTAACATGACCGTAGAGCTTAATGTCTTCAACACTAGTCAACAACCCATTGATTGTGATGACACTGATTTGCATGAGATTAACATGATTGAGAGTCTGATCCAAGACTCTTTGCCCAACATTTTGTCAGTGGACCCTTTGCAAGCATGCTTAGATAACTTTGACTTAGATCTCTTTGAGTCTAAGTACATTGGGGAAATTCACTCTTTGCTTGAATCTGTTCCACCCATGGATATTGCTAAATGGCAGAATGCAGTGGAACCACTTCCACTCTCTGATTCCAAATCTGCCCCACCTCTTGATGTACCACCTAAGCTTGATTTGAAACCATTACCCGATACTTTGAAGTATGCTTTCTTAGGTCCTTCTGATACTTTACCTGTGATTATTGCATCATGTTTAGACACAGAACAGGAAAGTCAACTTTTAGAAGTACTTAAAGAACATAAAAGAGCCTTAGGTTGGACCATCTCAGATCTTAAAGGTATAAGTCCCACAATTTGCATGCATCACATAAACCTTGAAGAGAACACTAAACCATCTAGGGAAATGCAAAAGAGACTTAACCCCAATATGAGAGATGTTGTCAAAGGTGAGATCTTGAAATTGCTTGATGCGGGTATCATTTACCCGGTTCCAGATAGCCAGTGGGTCAGTCCCATTCAAGTGGTACCCAAAAAGTCTGGCATTACTGTAGTTCAAAATGAGATGAATGAGCTTGTCCCCACCCGTGTGACCACAGGGTGGCGAGTTTGTATTGATTATAGAAAACTGAACACAGTAACAAAGAAAGACCATTTTCCCCTTCCCTTCATTGACCAAATGCTAGAAAGGTTGGCGAAGCATAGTCACTATTGCTTCTTAGATGGCTATTCGGGCTACAACCAAATTCACATAGCACCCGAAGACCAACAAAAGACCACATTTACATGTCCTTATGGAACATATGCTTATCGTCGTATGCCTTTTGGGTTGTGTAATGCACCCGCTACTTTTCAACGTTGCATGATGAGCATATTTTCTGACATGGTAGATAAGTTTCTTGAAATTTTCATGGATGATTTTTCTGTGTTTGGGTCTTCTTTTGATGAGTGTCTACATCACCTCACTTGTGTGCTGATTAGGTGTAAGGAAAAGAATTTGGTTTTGAATTGGGAAAAATGTCATTTCATGGTTAACTCAGGCATTGTTTTAGGGCATATCATCTCGGAAAAAGGCATAGAAGTAGACAAAGCCAAGGTTGATCTCATTCAACACTTGCCTCAACCTCGTTCTGTGAGGGACATAAGATCATTCTTAGGTCATGCGGGTTTTTACCGCCGATTCATCAAAGACTTTAGTAAAATTTCAAGACCTTTGTGTAATCTGCTTGCGAAAGATGTTGCATTTGTCTTTGATGATGCTTGTAAGGAAGCATGGGAGCAACTAAAGGCTCTCCTTACATCTGCCCCTATAGTCAGACCACCTGACTGGACATTACCATTTGAGATTATGTGTGATGCATCTGACTATGCTGTAGGAGCTGTTTTGGGCCAGCGAGTAGACAAACTTCCTTATGTGATCTACTATGCTAGTAAAACACTTAATGATGCTCAACTGAATTATTCCACAACTGAGAAAGAGTTGCTAGTTGTTGTGTTTGCATTAGATAAGTTTAGATCTTATTTGATAGGGTCTAAGGTCATCATATATTCTGACCATGCTGTATTGAGATATCTTTTGTCTAAAAAAGATTCTAAGGCTCGTCTAATTCGATGGATACTCTTGTTACAAGAGTTTAACCTCGAAATTCGAGATAAGAAAGGGTCATAAAATATTGTTGCTGATCACTTGTCTAGGTTGAATGTTGAATATCTTTGATGAATCCGTCTTTGATTAGAGAGTCATTCCACGATGAACAATTGATGCTTGTGTCTGAAATGCCGTGGTTTGCTGATATTGTGAACTACATTGCTACAGGTAGAATGCCCTTGCATTGGTCTAAACAAGACCGTTCTAAATTCTTGGCTGAAGTTAAACATTTCCTTTGGGATGACCCATATCTGTTTAAGTACTGCCAAGACCAAATCATTAGGAGGTGTGTCCCCAATTCTGAACAAAGGGACGTCATCTCTTTCTGTCATGACTGTAGTTGCAGGAAATCCTACACTACACACCTCACTCGAATTTGCTTATTCAATCCATTTGAAGATGAATAATAATGTGTTTTATTAATTGTTTTCTTCCAAGATTTACAAAGAAATGTAGAACAGAGCTAAAGAAATTACAATCACTCTTAATTTTCTCTCTCCTAATGACTTGCTTAACAATTCCAAAAAACCTCTCCCTACAACAGACTTACTCAACCCTTTATATAGGGTATTACATAGTGGATGACAGCTAAGCTATCCTTTATTTTCGGGAATCCTCCGCGAAGCGTCGCAAGTATGTAAGTGTTAGACTTCGCAACACTCCTAAATTTCGCCAAGTCTTCACACTTTCTTCATGTTCTGACTATCGTCATCTATTACGTCATTTATTTACCTCCATGCGACTCCTTCGCGACGCAGTCGTTTATTAATCTCGCGAAGTATTGGTGTTGCGATATTCTGATCCTACATCTTGCCTCTTTTTCCTTGAACATTGCTTGGAGAGCAATTTTTAAGGAAAAATTTGTTACTGTGTTGATCTTTGACATTTGTTGATGAAGGAACGAGTGAAAGAATACTAGACTTGAAAAGTACGTACTTGCCTCTATTCTTTTGCGAAGTTCCGAATCTTTGCGAAGTGAACAAGAAGTAATATATTTTCAATTTCCCACAAAAATCTATTTCACTTTAATTCCTTGAATCTTGGGATGACCGTTTACACGTGTCTAAAATTATCCCTTTTACCGGTATATTTAATGTTATCCGGTCACTCTTTTTTCTTCTATTTAAAGGAAAACTGCCTGTAAAAAACATTCTTTCTCTTCTTCTCTATCTTCCTCATCGTCTGCAACTATTTCCTGTTATTCATCTTCATCGTCTTCTTTTTATTATCTTTCTGTTATCGTTTTCATGGCATCCAGGTTCGTTAATTTCATTAATTTTGACTATTCTCTTGATTGATCTTCCTTATTGAAATTACTTCATCTTGATTCTATTCTTCTTTTGATGTTTCTTTCACCATTTTTGTTTCAGCAAGAATAAATCCAGTTCTAAGTTTACCGTGGTGAACCCTAACATCCCTACCTGTTCGCAACCAAAATCTTCTTCGCAATCAAGTCTCTCGCTTCCAAAAAACACTGCGAGTAGTAAGGTATTTTAGAAATATTTACTCCTTTAATAGCAATTTTATTGCCTCTTGTTTCTCAATTGATTTATCATTCGCAGGATGATAAGAATGATGATAGATCTCCCAAAAGGCTTCGCCATAGTAAACTGATGCTTCTGCTGCGTTCCCACTTGTTTCCTTTTCGGGATTCAAGCATTCTACTTTCCCTACAATACCTTCACAAGGCAAATCTCCTCTTTGTAGCGACCTCTTCGCAAGATAATGTACCATTCCCTACGATATCATCGCAGGATAAATCAATCCCTGAATTTTCTCGCGAATGAAATTCTTCAGATACGCCTCTTCCCACTTTTACTTTTACCTCGCCTCCACCTATTGATCAGGTTTCTCCAATTGGCGGTCTTATAACCATGGGTGACTCAACTTTTCCTTCTTCCTCTACTATTTCTTCTTCCTCAAAATCTATCTCTCTTAGCAAAGAAAATTTGGAAGGGATGGATATAGCTTTTAAAATTTTATCAGATACCATGAATGATGTCAAAAAAGCCTCCACTGATCCCACCAAATCTAGTGTTTTCGAATCTTTGGGTAAATTCTTTGGTTCTGATACGTTATCGCGAGCATCCTTGGAACAAGAAATTAAGACCTTGAAAAATAGCCTTCATAATACTTCGCTGGATCGCGATAATCTTCGCAAGAAAAATGAAGAATTAAAAGGTATCTCTCCTCCCCCCCCTTGGTTCGACTCTCAAGTTTTTTTTTTTTTTTTTTTTTTTTTTTTTTAAAAAAAAAAAAAAAAATCGACTCTCAAGTTTTGCACCAGAAACGTAAGATGGAGATATATCAACTGGAATCTATTGTAGAAGAAACTCGAGTGGAAAGAGACGCCTGGATGGAGCAATATAATCGTTTAGATAATCTCCATACATTTTCTATGGATCAAATAAATAATCTTTCTCAAGAAAACATCTGCTTAGTTCAAAACCAAGAATTATTAAGTAATGAAGTGTCGCGTCTCTCATATGCTTTGAATAAATCTAATTTGGAGTTGGAAACCTTATCAGATGAAAATGGAACTTTATCTCAAGAGAAGCGAACTTTATTGGATAAAGTGGCGATATCCTCGCAACAACTTGATGCTTGTAAAAAGCATTGAATGAGCAAGAACAAATCTATCTCGCCTCACCAAAACTAAACTTGAAGATACTACCATTGAAAGAGATAAACTTATTCGAATAGAATAAATCTAAGTGTGAAAACCAACCAACTCAAGGATGATTATATCAAGTTAAAAGAATCCCATTCTTCTATTGCGAATCAAAATAAGTTATTGATCTCTAACGAAAAGAGTTTGCGGTCGCGGTTAAAAGGTCTTGTCGGTGATGGTTTTGATAATGCCATGGAAAATTTGGGGAATAATTGCTTGGCCCTTACTCAATATCTTGTCTCGCGAAGGAAGGTAGTCATAAAATTTGACTGCCTTTTCCATTATTTTTCTTTTCTAATTTTCTATACCACTCTCCATCTTATAATTTTAATGTCTTTCTTTACTCCCGCAGAATCCGAGAAAAATCTTCACTCTTCTCTATCTACTTTGGAAGCAGCGCATGCTAAAATTCGCAAGGAGAATGCAACTCTAGTTGCTTCCCTTGCCCAATCTCGCGACCGAGCCGAAGGAGGTTTAACTACCTTAATCATCTTAAAGATATCCGGTAGAAATCAACAAAAAGCACTTCTTCGTCAATTTCCTCCCAAAGCGAAGTTCTTGTGAATAATATCTTACTTTCTAAATCCCTTGATCCTGTCTATGTTGAACCATTGGATGTTGAAGATGATGAAGTACCCAACTCTCCCGACAGTGATTATGATTATGAAAGCTGCGAAGACCTCGCTAATAATGAAGTTATCAATAAGGAATCTTGCGAAAGAATTTCGATGAAAACCCTTCAACCGGCGAGGTGAAAGCTGACAAGATTGTTGAAGAATCTTTACCTTCTCCTTCAGCTGAGCAAGTTGATATAGAGAATTAAGTTTCTTTGTAACTTTGTTGAATTTTTCTTTTTGATTGTAAAGTACTAAGTTTGGTTTTTGATGAATTAGTTTCTATTTCTTTCTTATTATAAGAACTCTTCTTGCCACCTTATTATGCAATTCCTTTATTTTCCATTAAGTCTTTTGTTGTAATCTTTCTTGCGATGAAAAGATTTCAATTGCCCATATTCAAGATATTTAAAGATCTTTCTTGAATGTTTATTATCGCGACAAGATCGCGGGACGTCTTTACATTTGCATGTAATGACCCATTGATCTTGCCTTATCATTATTTGTGTGGTCTTATTTTGCCTTCCTAAGTAAAGGTCTTATTTTGCCACCCCTCATTGCGACAAGATCGCAAGACGTCTTTACATTTTCATGTAATGACCCATTGACCTTGTCTTATCATGTCTTTAGTATTTTTGCCTCTGCAGGACATTATATATTTGCGACAATATGACAGGTTTAAATGTTCTTGCGACCATAAAATCCCGCGACATTGTCGTCTTTGCGACGAAATCGCAAGACGTTCTTACACTTTCATGTAAAAACCCATTGATCTCGTCTTACCCTCGCGTTAGTATTATTGCCTCTGCAGGATCATTGCACAAATATGACAAGCCTAAATTCTCTTGCGAAAATAAAGCCTCATGCCATTTGCGTCTTTTGACACTTATCAACTCCCTAATGGAGGGTGCCGCCCTTATCTTCTACCTGGTTGCCCCTTCAAGGAGGCGTACATCGGCCATACAAGACTAGCTCCTCCCATCCGGTCTTAACAATAACCCAGTTGTTTTCGCACCTCTTCTCCCTTATACCTATATGGTTTATGGTTACGAGACTGCACCCTAAGTGGAGTTTTCTTCGGGCCGAAAAGTGCGGCATGTGCAAGACTTGTCAAGAGTGGTAAGGAAGTTCCATGCTCCCGCACTCTTGACTCAACCGTGTACCTCGGCGCCTTGGTCATACACTGACTCCTTGGAAGAGACCCTCGGGCGTCCAACCAGGGTATAACCTTATATATATAGTTGGAAATCCAAGGTATCTCCCCCGGATAGGCTTTCATGGGCCCCAAATCTCCATGACCCGAGTTTCGGGAGCGGTGTAACCTTCCACCTGAGCCATGTTAAGAGATACCCCCTTATATGACGTACTTTAGGTCTTACATTTGCCTCTTGCGAAATATCATTCGCGAACTAGGGTGTACGCCATAAAGGTTTGTCCCATTCACTCACTCATTCATTTTATCAATTTATTCAATCATTTGTCTGCGAAGTTATCGCACAATCTCATTTCCATTATTCAATAGATTTGTATACATTCTTCATGGCGAGATTCTCGCACAATTTTTCTGCAACCATCATCTCTGCTTCTTATCCTTATCATGCTTTCATCACTAAATCGTTACCTTTTCTCGCAATTATTCATTTCTTACATCTTTTATTCCTACTTCCTTCTGCCTCCGCATCAGTCCAACATTTTAATGTCTCCTTTGCATCATGATACTCAGTTGCTTTTGTGCATTCACTTCGCAGCATCTCTTCTTCTTTTATTTCTATGGCATCTACCATTAGTCTTTCTTTTCTTTGTTCATCCTGTACATTCTTCCTCCAACCTTTCTTTTTTGTTGTTCTCTCTTCGCAGCTCTCTACATCCACCTCATAACATTTTTGCCCCTCTATCCAATCTCCTTTTATAATTCCGACACCGCTAGGATGTGGAAATTTTATGCACTGATGGTATGTCGATGCTATACCTGAATTTGATGAAGCCATGGTCTTCCAATCAATGCATTGTAGGGAGATTCCACATCAACTACACAAAACAAAATATCGAGTCGATAACCCCGCAAGGGTATCCTCATGTGCACTTCTCCTTTGGGCTTGTTCGCGGTACCGTTGAAACCATATATTTTGTATGTTGAAGGGATCAAGTCTTCATCTCTTCCTCCCATAGTTTTGTAAGTATGGTAGAAAAGAATGTTGATTGAATCGCCGATATCAATCAATATTCTATTGATTGCCCAACAATTTTCCGCTTCATCATCTTCGCCATCAATGGGTTTTGGATTAATTTCCAGCTTCACAACCAATGGGCTATCATGTATTTCTCTTCCTTTGGGTACTTCTTCACCGAGAAAGAAATAATCTGCAGTTGCCACTCCTTTAGCTGCGATGTCTTCGCAATATTCATCACTTCTTTATCATCAGCATCTCTCGCGAAAACTCTACTAAGTACATTGTCATGAAAATCTTCAATAGTGCGGTATGAGTGTACAATGGAGTTGCAAAACAAATTTTTAGCCTTTGCCCCAACTTCTATAACAAATGTTTCTTTTCCCTTTGCCGGTGGGGGTGGCAAATGTTGAACTTTCTCTTCTTATTTTAAAAAGTGATTTAGCTTTCCTTGATCAATCATTCTTAGGATAATTCTCTTGATGTTTCTGCAGTCATTTGTTAGGTGCCCATGAAAGCGGTGGTAAGAACAGAACTCGTGACTTCTATCTCCAGGTGGTGGTTCACTTCCCATGTTCCATGGTGCAGGTATGTTTTCCATCAAAAGTATTGCTTCCCATATTTTTTCCACACTTTGGCGTTCAATGGCGGCATTTTAATTTCCTCCCACACTACTCGTGACTTCGCCTGTCCTCTATGATAATTCTACCTCTGGCCTCCGTAAGTCTCTTGCGAATTATACCTTTGACCTCCATAGGTTTCTTGTGGTTGATCAAGCCTTTGAATTTTATTGTTTCCGCCACGGTTGTAGAAATTTCTTTCTCTTTCAAACTCTTCCTGATCGCGACTTCCCATAGCTACTAACTTTGGTTCTATATCAACCTGCTTTTCTTTCTGTTGACCTTGCGATGTGCTCGCCACTGTGTGTATTAGTTGAGGTAATAAACTTCCATTCGCGACACTAGAATTTGTGTTCGCCACTGGGTAAGATTCCATCTCGTTCTGTCTTTCTTCTAAAGCAATATATTCCTCCTGGAGCTCTCGTAATTCAGTCATTGTAATTGTATTCTTAACTCTGAAAACCTGAACATATAATAGATTGGTTGTGAACATAGCATTTATGAATGACAAGATGAGGTATCTTTCATCTACCCCCCCGGCCATCTCGCCGCACATCGTCTTCCATCTGATAGTTAAATGTCTTAGACTCTCGCCAACTCTTTGTTTTAGTCCAAATACATCTTCAATGCCGGGTCGCGAAGAGTTGTTACTTATATACGCCCCCAAGAATATAGCCTGTAAATGATTGAATGATGTGATCGTATTCCTTGGTAAACCCTCAAACCATTTCAAAGCTTCTCCTGTTAAACTTGACGCGAAGTATTTGCATAATATAGCGTCATGGTTTTCCCATTGTAGCATACATCTCACATAAGCCTTGATGTGTTGTACTTGCACAAGTTGATCCATCAAAAATGCTAGTTAGCGCTTTGGTAAGTTGCATTTTGGGGGTATTCCTCCTAACTTGCACTTCTAATGTAAAAGGATTTTTCGCGACCTCCGCGATAGCTTCATCTAACTGCCTTCTCCCTCCTCCTTCTCTTCGTTGTTCAATATTCCTCTCATCTCTCGCCAATTCTCGTAGAATTTGTTCATTTGCCTCAGAATTTGAATTGATCGGTCTCTTTAATTCTGCTTCTCTCCTTCTTCGTTCGTGTCTACTTTTTTTGTATTCTTTCGTATTTTTTCGTTAATATCTCCATCGTTGCGATTTCGCTCGCGCCTCCTCTCTCGATTATCATGATTATTCTGCCGGATCGCCTCTTCCAATTCCCGATTTTCCATTTCTGCTCTCAATCTTTCTCTCTCGCGGGCTAGACGTGCTTGCTCAATGTAATGCTTTTCAATATCATCTTCAATTTCCTTTTGTTTCCTTTGTGTTTCTCTCCCATGTAGTGCTCTTCTTCTTTCCTCCTGATTTTCTTCATTAATTGGGTTATTCTCGTCCTCGAGGCCGCCTATCTTCTTGATTTCCATCATCGTGATTGTTTACCAAAATATAACGATTTTCTATTAGTTCTCTCTCTTCGCGACCTTCTTCGCCATGATTTAACTCTCTTTCCAAATTTTCTTCATTAATGTTCTCCGCAGTAATGTTCTTCTCCCATTTTCTCTAGTCGATCCCGATCTCGATCTCATTACTACTTCTTGATCTTCTATTTTGCAGCCTCCTATTTTCCATCCTCAATTCATGGTTTTACCTTGTTAGATTCGCGCGTTCTTACTCGCTTCTAACCGCCTTTCTTCGTGTATTGTCTGTCTCGGCGTTTCTAATGTCGCGATTTCTTCATTTCCACGAATTGTTTCTCCCATCTCTTCTCGATTTCTCTCTTCCCCGTCTATTATTCATCAATTGTTGTACTTCTTCTCTTTCTTCCGTAGAATCTGATCTCCATGTGTGCACGCTCACTCTATCATAATCGATTACTCGTTTAGTCTTTGGTTGAATTGGTGGTTGAGTTGATGGTTGAATTGGTGGTTGAGTTGATGATCTTCTTCTCCATTTCTTGCCATTTCTATCCTTGATGGTTCACCTACTTCATTTCTTCTTTCTCCCACTAATCTTCCACTTCTCCTTACGATCGTTGGTTGTTCTGATGCATTCTTTCTCCTAGCCATTTCTCAATTTTAGCAATTTGTTAAAAATTATTCAAGATTTCTTTCTTGTTATCCCTAATTCTTCCAATTCACAAGGTTGATCTTCTTCAGTCCCTGTTTCTAGCGCATATGTAGTTGCAGGAAATCCTACACTACACACCTCACTCGAATTTGCTTATTCAATCCATTTGAAGATGAATAATAATGTGTTTTATTAATTGTTTTCTTCCAAGATTTACAAAGAAATGTAGAACAGAGCTAAAGAAATTACAATCACTCTTAATTTTCTCTCTCCTAATGACTTGCTTAACAATTCCAAAAAACCTCTCCCTACAACAGACTTACTCAACCCTTTATATAGGGTATTACATAGTGGATGACAGCTAAGCTATCCTTTATTTTCGGGAATCCTCCGCGAAGCGTCGCAAGTATGTAAGTGTTAGACTTCGCAACACTCCTAAATTTCGCCAAGTCTTCACACTTTCTTCATGTTCTGACTATCGTCATCTATTACGTCATTTATTTACCTCCATGCGACTCCTTCGCGACGCAGTCGTTTATTAATCTCGCGAAGTATTGGTGTTGCGATATTCTGATCCTACAATGACCATGCATGTGGAGGCCACTTTAGTGCCAAGAAAACTGCTGCAAAGATCTTGCAAAGCGGTTTCTATTGGCCAACACTGTTTAAGGATAGCCATGCTTTTTGTGTTGCTTGTGACCGATGCCAGATTAGGAAGTATCTCTAAGAGAAACATGATGCCCTTACAACCCATTTTGATTGTTGAGCTGTTTGATGTGTGGGGTATTGATTTCATGGGTCCATTTCCTAACTCAAGGTAAGTTATACATTCTTGTTCTTCATTGATTATGTCTCTAAGTGGGTAGAGGCCATTGCATCCAAAACAAATGATCATAAAGTTGTTCTTTCTTTTCTTAAGGAAAACATTTTCTCCCGTTTTGGTACACCTAGAGCAATAATCAGTGATGGAGGTAGTCATTTTTGCAATAGACCCTTTGAATCACTTGTGCGCAAGTATGGAATCACTCATAAGGTCGCAACACCTTATCATCCTCAAACCAGTGGCCAAGTAGAAGTTTCTAATAGGGAAATTAAGCATATTCTTGAGAAGACTGTCAATCCTTCTAGGAAAGATTGGTCTTTGCGTTTAAATGATGCTTTATGGGCCTATAGAACTGCATACAAGACTCCCATTGGGATGTCCCCTTACAGACTTGTGTACGGTAAAGCTTGTCATCTTCCCGTAGAGTTAGAACATCGTGCATATTGGGTTGTAAAGAAGTTGAATTTTGATCTTGATAAAGCTGGTAACCAAAGAAAACTTCAACTCAATGAGTTAGAAGAATTGAGAAATGATGCATATGATAGTGCCAAAATGTACAAACAAAGAATGAAAGTGTTTCACGACAAGCGCGTTCTACGCAAGTCCTTCACACCTGGTCAAAAAGTTTTATTGTACAACACTCGTTTGCATTTGTTTCCAGGAAAGCTACGTTCTCGATGGTCAGGACCATTCTTGGTACGTACCGTTTTCCCCCATGGAGCTATTGAAATTGAAAACCCAACAACCAAGAACATCTTC